>BKCP01010082.1:0-25792 GCA_008636005.1 Striga asiatica
ACAACCGGGAACCGATTCCCTCATCCATCATCAATAGTGAAGGAGTTCAAGACATTCGGTAAATATTTTTACTAGTATTTACTTTACAATAACAAATCAAAATTTGTATATGATGCATGTTTTAAAGATGACGATCAGTTAATTTGCAATTAGTATGTACGGGTGTTGTATTTATACGATACATACTTACTTTAAAAATTTTAAATTCCGCTGCGTACAGTCCGTACGGTACTAGCGAACCCAACATTAACCCCAAGCGGATAAAACTCATATACATACCTGAACGTGATATCGACTATTATACTCAAATGTATAACCCAGACTGGGTCCCCACCTGATTTGCTTTGAAAATAGGTAAGTGCGGCTGTGCTGGTAGCTGACTCCTGAAGCTACATAAAAATATAAGCAAACAAATATACTAAGTACTATGCTCAATAATATGCTAGGATGCTCTACTCTATCAGATTACTCATCCGGATAAAAAGGAACGCTCTATGGGTTCACTAAAATTATTCTAAGTCCGGAAATTTGACTGATACGCTTAACTGATCTGGTTTGGCTCAGAAAGTTACTTAAATTTCGGAATAAGACTCGGACCGAAAATCACGAACCAAAACTGACTCGAACCGCCGGTTAAACCGGCCGGTTCGCTCACTAACTGAACCGGGTCGGGCTGAACCGGACCGGGTCGGACCGCCGGTTCACTCTGGACCGGGTGGTCACGGGCTGCTCGGATTGGCCGGGCTCAGTCCCGTGCTGGGCGGCTGGGACCCTGGCACGGCACTATGCACGAGCTGGGTGCGACCGACCTCGGTGCTAGGCGCTGCTGGGCGCGGGCGGTGCAGCTAGCACGGGCCCTGGCACGACTGGTGCCACTAGGTGCTGCTGGGCACGGCTAAGGGTGGTTGGGTGCTCTGGTGCGCTGCTGGCGCGAGCACGGGCACGACTGGTGCCACTCAGGTGCTACTGGGCACGGCTAAGGTTGGTTGGGTGCTCTGGTGCGCTGCTGGCGCGACTGGTGCCACTCAGGTGCTACTGGGCACAGCCGAGGGTCACTGGGAGTGTTGGCGCGCTGCTGGGCACGACCGAACACGAGGGACGCGGGGCTGACGCATACCCGGGCTGACTGGGCACTGGGCGTGCGGCTGGCACGACCCAAGTGCGGCTGGCGCGAGGACTGACGCGGTGATGCGGATGTGGTCATTGACCCCAACGAACCCGAGGACGAGAACCACCATGGCCTCGAGAGATGGCGAGCGGTTAGGCGAGAAAGGGCTTGGGCACGGGCTAGGAGGGTGTGCGCACGCACTAAGGCATGTATACCGACGGGACGCGGCAACCGAGCCGCGAGACGTGCGAGTCTAGGCCAGGTGAAGAAGAGGTGCGCGACGGGAAGTACGCGTGAACACGAGGCTTGGGCCGACGACGAGAGTGAGAAGATCGTGCCCGGGAAGGTGGGTGATTGGTGCAAGGCGTGCGCAAGAGAGCGACGCGCACGACGAATGCAAGCTAAGGCCAATGGTGCATGAGGGGAGGATGTAGGGTGGACAGCGTGCACTTGGGATGGCTGCGATGGCACGGACACGCGAGAGGATTGGGGTGTCGCGATGAGCCCGATGGACGAATGCGCGAAGGGTGCGACGATGGGAGTCACGCGCGAGGCGCCAGTCGAGTGGGATGATGAGGTTGACGAGGCGAGCGTGTACGAGAACCGCGCAGGTGACATGAACGCGCGGGGAGCGATGGGCAAGCGAGAGAGGGACGCCGAGCGAGCGGGCGTGCGCGACCCTCGCGCGAGGGACGAACACGCACGGGCGCTGGGGCGCGAAGACGTGACGCGGGAAAGACGCGCGCGTGTGGCAGGGATGCGAGCGATGCCTTGCGCGACCAGGACTAGCGGGCGGTGCGAAAGGCGCGCGCGAGGAGGAATAGGCATGGCGAGGCGGCGCGCGACACGAAGGGAGACTAGGGTTTTGGTGCGCGCACGACTTGCCGAGCAAGCAAAGGATATGGACGTGATTGTCATAACTTAGTTAGGAATATTAGTTTGGTTAGGAGTCCAAATAAAAGGCATGTGCCTATTAGTTTCCTATTAGTCTTTTAATTGTTGGGAAAGTCCATATTCCCTAGATATTCAGTTGCCTTAGGATTTATTTATTTACTTGCATTAGGAGTTCTATTTAGACTAGGATTAGAATTGTTTGGGCATCTATAAATACCCATGTACTCTCATAATTTCAAATATGTTGATGAGTGAATAGAAAAGAGTCGAACATTGTGTTCAAAGTTCTCGTGTGTTTTCTCCTGTGAG
Organism: Striga asiatica; assembly: GCA_008636005.1. NCBI lineage: Eukaryota > Viridiplantae > Streptophyta > Magnoliopsida > Lamiales > Orobanchaceae > Striga > Striga asiatica. The sequence goes on from BKCP01010082.1 coordinate 2,312, forward strand.
TTTACATAGAGTTCGTGAATGCAATAGGACCAACATCCGAGTTTCTTCACAGTGATAGAAATAGGACCAACATCCGAGTTTCATCACACCTATCGCGAAGTACGAAGGCGTCGGCGCGTATATTAGCAACCTATTGCGAAGGGACCAAGGCGTCGGCGCGGGTTTCGAGCAAGTCGAGCTAGACGTAACACACGATCCTTCATCATTGGTGCTTTCATTGAGAGTGATTGATCGTGTGTTGGGTTGAACTTTTTCTTCCCCATTCTATTTTCTTTTCTTTCGAATTTTGTTCGTGAGTATCAAAAAAAAAAAGAGAGAGTCNAAAGAGAGTCGAGTGATGATGACACATAAAGAGAGGATCGAAGCCTTGGAGGAGAGTTTGAAGTCCATCGGCAATGGCCAACACCTTGTCAATGAGAATTTCGCTAAACTCGAGCTCATGGTACATGATCTAGCCGGGCAACTCACGCGCATGACACGCTGACCGCGAAGGAGCCACACCTCGCGATCGACCGCGGCATCGAGCAGCCCCGGGACCAGCCACGAAGACGATGACGGACGATCACGGAGGACCCGCGCATCACGCGCGATGCACCACCACGACGACCGAGGCTATGCACGACCAAAGCTCACGATGCCTACGTTTACGGGGACCGACCCGGACGCTTGGTTAAATCGAGCCATGCAATTCTTCGAGATCAACGAGGTGCACAAGTCCGAGAGAGTCAAGATCGCCGCTTATCATCTCGATGGTGAAGCGAATACATGGTGGCAATGGATGTCACACGTGTACAAGACCAAGGGCGAGGAGATTCAGTGGAGAGATTTCGAGAAAGAGTTGGTCACGCGATTTGGCACGAGTGACTACTACGACTATGACGAGGCACTCTCCCGAATTCGTCAAAACGGTAGCCTCCGAGACTACCAAAAGGAGTTCGAACGCATTGCAAGTCGGGTGCGAGACTGGCCCGAGAGCGCATTAGTAGGCACATTCATAGAAGGACTAAAAGCCCAGCTAGCGGCTGAGGTACGATTGGATAGGCCGCGTACAACACGAGCGGCAATGGAGTCGGCATGGCTACGCGACGACCATTTGGTCGCGATGCGCAAGGCCAGCAAAGGTGATGGACGTACGGAACTGCGGCGCACAAGTACCGCGACCAATGAGACGCCCACACGTGTCGAATCCAAACCGACCGAAGATGGCACGCGAACTACGAGCCATATGCGACGGCTTACGTCCAAGGAGATCCAACGAAGACGCGAGAGAGGCTTATGCTTCACTTGCAATGAGAAGTTCACACCGGGCCATAGATGTGCTGGAAAGCAAGTGTTCTTGCTTGAGTTTGATGAGGATGAGCCGGAACGTGAAGAGTACGAGCACAAGGAGACCTTGCTACATGTGATCAAAAGCAAGAAAAGAGATGCTGAGAGAGGTCCGAGGATGATCCAATTCACGGCGACCGTACAAGGCGAACAGCTCGAAGTACTAGTGGACAGTGGGTCGACATTAAATTTTATAGACAAAGAGTTGTCCAAAGGCTTGGAAACGCCAATGACAAAAGTAAAACAGTTCGGGGTGAAGGTTGCCAACGGAGATGAACTAAGGAGTTCCGAGCTATACAAAGGGGTTCCCATATTTACACAAGGCTATGACTTGAAGGCTGATCTTTATGCCTTACCTTTAACGGGACCGGACATAGTATTGGGAGTTCAATGGCTCGAGACATTGGGATCTGTCACGACAAACTACAAGAGGGGCACTATGACATATGGACGAGCCCAGAAGCGAATCAAGATGCTAACTGAGGACCCAGGAGAAGAGCCCGAAGAACTTGACGAGATCAATTACTTTATCCTTGAGGACAAGGAAATTCTCGAAGAGGGCGGGAATGATGCGGATGTGGTCATTGACCCCGACAAACCCGAGGACGAGAACCACGATGGCCTCGAGAGATGGCGAGAGGTTAGGCGAGAAAGGGCTCGGGCACAGGCTAGGAGGGTGTGCGCACGCACTAAGGCGCGTATACCGACGGGACGCGGCAACCGAGCCGCGAGATGTGCGAGTCTAGGCCGGGTGAAGAAGAGGTGCGCGACGGGAAGTACACGTGAACACGAGGCTTGGGCCGATGACGAGAGTGAGAAGATCGTGCCCGGGAAGGTGGGTGATTGGTGCAAGGCGTGCGCAAGAGAGCGACGCGCACGACGAATGCAAGCTAAGGCCAATGGTGCACGAGGGGAGGATGTAGGGTGGACAGCCTGCACTTGGGATGGCTGCGATGGCACGGACACGTGAGAGGATTGGGGTGTCGCGATGAGCCCGATGGACGAATGCGCGAAGGGTGCGGCGATGGGAGTCATGCGCGAGGCGCCAGTCGAGTTGGATGATGAGGTTAACGAGGCGAGCGTGTACGAGAACCCCGTAGGTGACATGAACGCACGGGGAGCGATGGGCGAGCGAGAGAGGGACGCCGAGCGAGCGGGCATGCGCGACACTCGCGCGAGGGACGAACACGCACGGGCGCTGGGGAGCGAAGACGTGACGCGGGAAAGACGCGCGCGTGTGGGCTAGGACTAGCGGGCGGTGCGAAAGGCGCGCGCGCGTTACCGCGCGCGAGGAGGAATAGGCATGGCGAGGCGGCACGTGACGCGAAGGACGGCTAGGGTTTTGGTGCGCGCGCGACTTGCCGAGCAAGCAAAGGATATGGGCGTGATTGTCATAACTTAGTTAGGAATATTAGTTTGGTTAGGAGTCCAAATAAAAGGCATGTGCCTATTAGTTTCCTATTAGTCTTTTAATTGTTGGGAAGGTCCATATTCCCTAGATATTCAGTTGCCTTAGGATTTATTTATTTACTTGCATTAGGAGTTCTATTTAGACTAGGATTAGAATTGTTTGGGCATCTATAAATACCCATGTACTCTCATAATTTCAAATATGTTGATGAGTGAATAGAAAAGATTCGAACATTGTGTTCAAAGTTCTCGTGTGTTTTCTCCTGTGAGTTTACATAGAGTTCGTGAATGCAATAGGACCAACATCCGAATTTCTTCACAGTGATAGAAATAGGACCAACATCTGAGTTTCGTCACACCTATCGCGAAGTACGAAGGCGTCGGCGCGCGTATTAGCAACCTATTGCGAAGGGACCAAGGCGTCGGCGTGGGTTTCGAGCAAGTCGAGCTAGACGTAACACACGATCCTTCATCACGCGGCCAGACATTACTTGCGCGGCTCGGGCGTGGCTAAGGCTGTCAGGGTGCTGCTGGGCGAACCTGGGCACGCGGGCATGCTGCTGGGCATGTCCCGGGCCAACTGACTGCTCGGGCATGCTGCTGGGCATGTCCTGAGGCCTCTGAACACGGCTCGGGTTCAGTAAGGCACGACACTGGACACTCGGGTGCGCTGCTGGCACGACCCAAGGTGGACTCCGCGTGGCACGAGCGGCTGGCTCGAGGTCACGCGTGCACTGACGCTGGGACAGCGCTGTCGGAGGTGCTCGGGCGAGACTGGCGTCGAGACCTCGCTCACTGGCACAGACAGGCGCTGCTGGACGCTGTTGCGTGCGCTGGGGGCTGCGGTGCCTCGCGAGTGCTAGGCGCAGGCACGGACAGAGGCACTGCCTGGCCTCTGCGACGCGGCACGAGCACGGCATGCGCGACTGGCGCAACTGGTGACCCTAGTCGGTCCTTGCCGGACTTCCGGCCACTTTTTCCGGTGACTACTGAACCAACCCAGCATAAAATGACATAATACACTTAAAAATGCCAAAAGTCACTGAGGGACCTCGGTTGGATTTGGAGATGGGCTTATGGGGCCGATTAAGCACGAGGCTACACTAGGTCACCAAAATGAACATGCTCAACATGCAAATTGACTTAGGGCCGAATAATCCACATCAAAAACCAATGCTATGGAGGCTAGGACATTGGTCATAACATACATGCATATAGACTTAGGTTCGGAGGTGAAAATAGCTCGATTTCACTATCAACTTGACCGAACAAATGAACTCAAAGCATGTCTAACTTTTACCAATGTCATTATCATGATTTTTGAAGAATTATAAGCTACTAAAAACGGCCTAACCATGCATGTTGCTTAAATTTCGAAATTAAGGTCTATAACTTATAAAATTCGAAACCTCACTATAAATGCGTGCATGGCTTCATTTCCTTATATGATAAATCTTAAAATATCATGTATATGCTGGGAAAAATGGAAAACACGAGCTTACCTTCACCAAGGACCAAAATGGTGCTAGGGCTCTTTTGCTTGTGCTTGCTCGGGCCCTAGGGAGCTTAAGCTTGCTCCAGTGGCCAAAGGCTAAAGATGACGAGTTCTGGGGGATCCTAAAAGTCCACCAAACTCTTTGGAATAGGTGAGCCACGAGAGAAATAGTCTGGAGCTCGGTCCTTCCTTCCCTTCCTCCTTGCGCGCGTGAAAGTGGGCTAGCTAGTATCTCTCGGCCTTCTCTCTTAAATCTCTCTATTTGGTCAAGCAACTAAGTGTTGAAATGCCCTAACAACAGCTGAGAATGAGCTTATAAATGTAGTCATGGGCAGTTTGCACAATGCCACAAATTGGGGGATAAAAACCTTCACATGTGCATGGGAGTTTGTGGACTTGAGTGGGCATGGTCTTGGACTTTCATGACCTGACTTAGCATGGTTCTAGGAGCATCCTACAGAGCATAATATGTTGGGGAAGTGGTATGGTCAGGTCTGGTACCACCAGAGGGGACAAGCCCTTACATATGGCATTAAAATAATGCACATGCACATGTCCACTCACATTATATTAATGCTAATGATACTTAGGCCTCCCTTAATCTTCCTTAGGGACATCTTAGCTCCAAATGACCTTCATTAAGTCCTTAATACACGCAGCATTGGGTCTTGGAAGGAAGTGGGCCGAAACTTCAAGAATTGGGCTCCAAATGATGGGTTGTCGCTGCTGGCGCTGGGCTGGGCGCGCTGGGCACGAGCTGGGCTGCACGCGGCCCTGGACTGGGCGCTGGGCTACGTGAGCGGGCCTGTGCACGCGGACTGGGCGCGGGACAAACCTTGCACCGAGAAAATTGACCTTCTAAGGCTTAAACGACATGGCCCATGATCCTTTCTTGATGCATAATACATAGAAAAATCCCATGAGCACTTGGCCATGTCTTGGGCGTCCTTGCACGGTATTAGCCACTCGAGCGCGGACTAGGGTGCGGCCCTTTGGCTTGGGCTCGGCATCGCTTGGACCGAGACTAATCCTTGCCATACTTGGACTTAAAGCCACAAAAACACTTAGAAAAATAAAAAACACTCGGTCATGGCTAGCTCGGCACGACTTGAGGCACTCGCAACTTGGCAAGGCGCGGCACTTGGGCGCGGGAACTTGAACCCTTGCACGAGCTTGGTGCGGGGTTCCTCGTGACTGAGAGACTTAGTCTAGGGCTCGAAAACATGATCGACTCATACTTAGAAGATTTCTAAGTAAGATTATGAGCACGGCTAGGGCTCGAACGAGACTTGGCACGGTTAGGGCTCGATACTCGACTAGGCGCGAACTAGGCGCGATACTCGTGACCGAACGACTCGGTTCCGAACACGGCTTGACTTGGATGATATATCGAAACGTACTCGGTTTCGATTAATTGTCAACTTGGATAATTAATTCTGACTGAATAAAATCCATTTCTAAAATAAATGGACCGGAATTAATAACTGGGATCGAATAGCTGAGTAACTGGGCTCGGAACTGAAAACGAGCAATATTAATAAAAGGAAAAAAAATAGTTCAAACTCAGAACTAAAACTGATCACTTTTATTAATACAGAACTGGGCTATTACACTCAGAGAAAAGGCCACAAAAGGTATAAAATTTCATTTTCATTCTTTTTTTGTTTTTGGTTAGTTAAACTGAAGTAGCTTAAACCATATGTGACTTTCATTATTTTTGGGTTTTGGTTTTGTTCAGGAGAAAGGCTTCAAAGCTGGAGGATCCTCACAAGTGCCAACAAAGGTATGACATTTTCTTTCAACAAGTACCCTAAAACCAACTGTGGCTTTTTATTACTTTTTTCATTTTTGGTTTTGTGCAGGAGAAAGACAATGAAGTTGGAAAATCATCACAAGATCCAAGAAAGGTATGATATTTATTGTCAATAATTGCGCTAAACAAACATGTATCAATGTTTAATTCAATGTTGTTATTGTAAATGTGTAGGGAAAAGGAAAAGAAACAATCATTGCTGGAAATGAGGGTGTGAAAGCTAAGCTGCCAGTGAAGAGGAGTTTGAGGCTTCAAGGTCTTGTTGGTGAAAAGCCACAAGCTCTTACACAACCTGTAAGGCCACCAGGAAGCAGCAACATGCTTGATGGTGTGAGATTTTCTACCAGAAAAAGGGTTGCATACTCTTAAAACTTAGGGTGTGTTTTTTGCTATGTCTGGAATAGTGGTTTGGACTTTGGTTGATCTGCAAAGTTTGAAATTTGATGTATTGACATTTTGAGTTGGTCATTTTGATTTGAACTGATTTAGATTTGAACAGATTGAGATTTGGTGTTGGTATGTCTATTATAGAACATTCTAAGGTGGTCTTTGGTGTTGGTATTGACAGTTAAGATGTTATGCCTTTTTTGTGTTGGTATGTCAATTTGTAAGAGAATATGATTTGAACATGCCCTTTCTTTGGAATGGGAAATGATATTGAATTTTATTTCAATATTGTTGATATCCGACTTGATTGCCGAAATTAAAAGACAAAGATTAATCATTATTGAAGAAATAACCTCCCAAGAAGAAGCTCACAAGCAAGTCGGTATTATTTAGAATTAATTACCGACTTATGAAGAATTACCGACTTCCGAGAACCTCCAAAAGAACCGATATTTGAAGCTAATACGAGTGCACCGACTTCAGTTCAACAAATATTACGACGAAAACAAGTTCCTCTATGTCGACCGACTACTATAAAGTTTGAATATTCCAACAGAAAGTAATCATAAGAAGCATCTGATTGGACCAACAAAACAAAAAGGCAATCATTGATGTTTCCCGCCGCTTCAAGTGAAGCAGCTCAACATTAAATGCATCTTTATCCATTTCAAGGAAAAAGACAAAAGCCACCGTACTATAAATAGCAGAATTTATGATAGAACGAGGATCTTTTTTCGAACACATGGTACACGAACTAAAGACGATCTCGGTTTTCAGTGTAAAACCGACTTCTGTACTCTTGTGATTATAACAAATAAAATCAAATTGAACAATTATCCTAGTTTTCTTTACACCTGCTGTGTTTAATTTTAAGTTGTTAATTCAAGACAACAACAGTTTGGCGCTAGAGGAAGGGCGATTTCTTGATTGTTTGTCTTGTATACAATATAATACAAGGATGTCGAATTCTGGGTGAAACGAACGTAATCCAGATGTTGGAGTTAATCGTCACCCAACTCATACAACTGGAAATTCAACCGTGCCATCTACATCAATTGATTATTCAGCCTTGTTTCAAGATCCAGAGTTCTTGAAAAATTTAACTGATTTTATGGCACGAACAAGAATAGAACCAACTGCAGCAGTTAATCTTCAAACCCGTCCAGCACCAGTTTCGCAAAGGAATGAAATTCCTGTTACATCACATGCAACTTCCCATCCACGTACACATACATCACAACATGATATTGCAACTCAAAATCGTGGAGTAGTTCCTGTACGAACACATATTCCTGAAGCAGTTCGATCAGAAGCAACTGCAGAAAGCCATTATGGGCATCGATCACGACAGCTTACTCCGTCGTTGCCCGAAATCTTACGACATGATCAGCCCTCTGATTTACGACATACTCTTGAACAGAACCATACTCGTCGTGGGCAAAATGAGTTACGTCGTCTAATCGAAAGAAATCGTTTAAGACGTGAATCAGAAGAGCTGGAGATACTTAGAAAGAGAATTGCTGAGTTAGAAACTCGGCAAGATGAACATGGAGAATCACCACAACGAATCCCAATGACAGAAGAGATGAATCAAGAAGTTGGAACTCCTTTGGCCCCTCATTTGACTAGGGAGCCTATTCCAACTAAAGTAAAAGTTCCACAAATCGGCTTATATGATGGAACTTCCGATCCTGATGCTCATCTTGGTCAGTACACGTCTTGGATGGATCATCATGGAGTAAATGAAGCACTCAGATGTCGGATGTTTTCCTTAACTTTGGGACCTCGAGCTCAAAAATGGTATCATTCTCTATCTCGGTACTCAATTTCCACATGGCAGCAATTGAGAACGGCTTTCGGTCTCATTTTATTGGGGCCCGAGTTTCTTTAATCCCTAAAGAATCAATCGCGAATATTGTGCAAAAAGATGATGAAAGTGTAAAAGATTATATTACTCGGTTCAACGAACGCATACAAAATATGGAGCAATGCCATCCTGAAACGCTATTGGTCACAGCCATAGCCGGATTGAAGCCAAATTCATTGTTTCGATGGAGTATATGTCAGAATAAACCAACCTCGTTTCAAGATTTCCTAGCTCGGGCTCAACAGCATATTTTAGCCGAAGAATCAATGTCGGTTCCTAATATTGACTTTTCCTCGCTGAAGTCGGAAGTCGGGCAAGAGTCAAAAAAGAAGAAAAGTAAATCCTTCAAACCAAATAAGTCTCGATTTGGGAATCCAAAGATGCCTGAAGTGCAAGAAGCCAGAACTAAATATCTTAATGAAGTCAAATCTAGCTACCAGACGGTATGCTCGGCAGGAGCAGCAACTATATTTGAAGAACTAAAAGGGAAAGGAATTCTTCCTGATCCTCGACCTGTCAGAACTCCTGAAGAAAAACTTGATAAAACGAGATATTGTTCATACCATAAGTCGGCAGGCCATAATACTGATGAATGCCTTGGTTTACTTTCCGCCTTATTGCGACTTATTGGACATCCTCAAGTCCAAAGATTTGCCAAAAATGCTGATTATAAACGAAAGGGAAGAATGCCGGATTTACCAGATGATGATGACGATGAGGAACATCCAATTAATCCAAAACGGGTGAGGTCAAGTGATAAAGAAATATATATGATGAATCAAAAAGAAAGAGATTCGATGAGAACTATTGAAACGATGTGTCAAGGAGGATACTATAATCCTGACAATTCACACCATGTACCTCGGGTCAATAACAGTAGCAATGCAACGTTTGAATCACGGCGGCAAATGAAGGCGTATGCTCGAAAGGCTTTTAATTCGGGTAAAACTGTTTTGACTACCGACCTCCGAGATAAAATTAATGCTCGAAATAATTGTCCAATAACATTCAATGTGGATGATGCAAGTTACTTCGCTCACCCTCATGCTGATCCTCTAATAATCACGGCACCCATTTGCGGTATACCGATACATCGCATGTTAGTGGATACAGGAGCATACTCAAGCATCTTAATGTTACGTACATTCGAGCAAATGGGAATTGATCCAGCCGAGTTAAAACCCTGCAAAGACCAGGTGCAAGGCTTTAATGGAACGATTACATCGACCCTTGGTGAAATTACTATGCCAATCCGGTTCGGAATTCCTGGACAAGCTTTCAAAGTCATTATGGAAACGTTCAAGGTGATGGATCTTAAAAATCAATATAACGCCATCATTGGGAGGACTGCTTTATATAAACTTCGTGCAGCTGTCTCAATCTTTCATTATGCTCTGAAATTTCCCACTAACAATGGAGAAGGAACTCATTACGGAGATCAGTACGAAGCTCGTGGAATGGTATGGGTCAAACCTTGGCATGAACCATGCACACCTATACACATGGTGGAGAATATCGAGGAAAGCCAAGAAGATTCAACTCTCGTTAACTCGGAATCATATAACACCGAGATGGAACTTGACCCAGCGAAATCAAATAATGAGCTGGTTTGTGATCGTGGACGACGTTCTGGAAAAGAACCAATTAAAGAAGAAGATGAACTTGATCCTCGGATCCAATTCAAGGAAAAAAGCAAACTCGAACGAGCTGAACCATCAGAAGGAGTTGAAGTAATATTCATCGATGATCCTGTCTGTCACAAGTCGGTGCAAATTGGGGCCAATCTTCAAGAACCAATGCGAACTCGGCTCATTCAATTCCTCAAAGCCAATTCCGATGTATTTGCCTGGAAACATGAAGATATGAAAGGCATTGATCCAAAGGTTGCTTCTCACCGACTCAATTTGGATCCAACAATCAAACCAGTAATCCAAAAACGGCGCAAACTTGGTTCTGATCGACAAAAAGCTCTCGAAGAAGAAGTTCAAAAGTTGATCGATAACAAGTTCATTCAAGAAACAAAATACCCGACTTGGGTGTCAAATCCCGTTCTGGTAAAAAAGAGTTCCGGTGCATGGCGACTCTGCATTGATTTTACCGACTTAAATAAAGTCTGTCCTAAGGACAGTTACCCTTTACCGCATATCGACTACATGGTGGATGCCACAGCCGGACATGAATTAATGAGCTTTATGGATGCCTATTCAGGATATAATCAAATTCCTATGGATCCTGAAGAAGCAGAACATACATCTTTTTATTCAGCCCGAGGATTATATTGTTACACCATGATGCCATTCGGTCTTAAAAATGCTGGGGCCACATATCAAAGGCTGGTTAACAAAATGTTTGCCAAACTCATCGGGCATACTATGGAAGTTTATGTGGATGACATGTTAGTCAAGTCGGTTCACGCGGTCGATCACGTTGATCACTTACAGGAAATGTTCAGCATCCTGAGAGAATATTCTATGGTGCTCAATCCAAAGAAATGTACTTTTGGAGTCGGTTCTGGTAAATTCTTGGGATATATTGTTACTCAACGTGGCATTGAAGCCAATCCCCTGAAGATAAGAGTCATTATGAATCTAACACCTCCCACGTCGGTAAAAGGAGTTCAAGCTCTTACCGGCCGACTTGCTGCTTTAAATCGGTTCATATCAAAGTCAACCGACCAATGTAAACCCTTTTTTGAATCCATAAAGAAAGGGAAACACTTTGAGTGGACCAAAAAATGTCAAGAAGCTCTGGAAAAAATGAAGGAAACACTTCTTCAAATCCCGACTTTGCAGAAGCCAATACCTGAAGAAATGTTGTATTTATATTTGGGAGTAAGTGATGCCGCAATCAGTGTTGTTCTTATTCGCGAAGAAGGACGTCAACAATATCCAATTTACTACATCAGTAAGGCCCTACATGAAGCCGAATTGCGATATCCAGCGATGGAGAAGTTAGTATATGCCCTTGTTATCGCTGCTCGAAAGTTACGTCCTTATTTCCAAGAACATTCAATAACGGTACTTACATCTTATCCCTTAAAGTCGATCTTACACCGACCTGACACATCGGGAAGACTAATCAAATGGGCCATAGAACTCGGTCAATATGATATTCATTATAAACCGCGAACTGCAATAAAAGCTCAAGCTTTATCCGATTTCATTGCCGAGTTTACTCCTGCAATCGAGACAATCAATGAAGTTCAATCATGGACGTTGTATGTTGATGGCTCCTTAACTCAACATCGAGCTGGAGGAGGAATCATATTGATAGACCCTCAGAACAAGATGTTTTGTCATTCTGTCAAGTTTCTCTTTCCAGCAACAAATAATGAAGCGGAATACGAGGCCTTATTGTCTAGGTTAAATCTCGCAGACTCTATGAATGTAAAGAAGTTAAAGGTATTCTCCGACTCACAATTGCTAGTAAATCAAGTCCATGGAGATTTTGAAGTTAAAGAACCTCGGTTACTTCCATATTTGACGCTCGTAAAACAGAAGATGTCTCGATTTGATATTCAGTTGGAACACATTCCTCGTTCACAAAATGTTCCAGCTGATGCTCTGTCTAAACTCGCATCAAGTACAGGATTAGATAATGTCGAGTATGTCCAAGTCGGTCACCAAGAAATGCCTTCTATTTCTCTTCCTGAAGTCTTAAATACCGAGTTACAGAAATCCTCGACTTGGATGACACCGATTATAACATACTTGGAAACAGGAGCATTACCTCAAAATCCAAAAGAAGCCCGAACTCTTCGAATTCGAGCTGCTCGGTTTACACTAGACAACGGAGTTCTTTACAAACGAGGATACTCTCTTCCCTTGCTAAAATGCCTAGCTGAACCAGAATCACGATATGTCCTTGAAGAAGTTCATGAGGGAATTTGTGGAAATCATCATTGAGCACGAACATTAGCGTACAAAATACTTCGACAAGGATACTATTGGCCGACTTTGAAAGCTGATGCGATAAATTGGGTACATAAATGTGCAAAATGCCAAATATTCGCCCCAAATGTCAATCAATGCCCAGAATCACTCAAATCTATTTACAGTCCATGGCCATTTGCTAGATGGGGAATTGATATAATTGGTCCACTTCCAACCGCTAAAGGTGGTGTTCGATTTGCTATTGTAGCAGTTGATTATTTTACTAAGTGGGCTGAAGCTGAACCGTTAGCTGCCATAACCGAACAGAAAGTGGTTGACTTTGTTTGGAAATCGATCATATGCCGGTTTGGTATACCAAGTTCAATAATAACTGATAACGGTCGACAGTTCGAAGGAAAACAACTTGAAGCTCTTTGTGAAGAATATCAAATTAAGCATTTCTTCTCCTCGCCATATCATCCTCAATCCAATGGGCAAGTCGAAGCAATCAATAAGATTATCAAAAATGGTTTAAAAGTCCGTCTTGATGCAGCAAAAGGATCATGGCCTGAAGAACTACCACATGTATTGTGGGCTTATAGAACGACAGTTAGTCATGCAACAGGAGAAACACCATTCTCTTTAACTTATGGATCAGAAGCAGTTATCCCTGTTGAACTCGGATCTCCTACTTATCGGGTGATGCATTTTCAAGATGAAATCAACTCGGAAAATCTCAAAGTCAGCCTGGATCTTCTAGACGAAACTCGTCTTATGGCAGAACTCAAGAATGCTGCATATAAACAAAGAAGTGAAAGATATATCAACTCAAAGATGAAACCTCGATCATTTCAAGTCGGTGACCTGGTACTTAAAAGAATTACTGGACCGGAACCGGGGCCTTTGAAACCGAAGTGGGAAGGACCATTTAAAATCAGTCAAGTACTCCCAAAAGGTACTTACCGACTTGAAAAGCCAGATGGACTTGTTCTTCCATATCCATGGAATGCTGTTTATTTGAAGAAATATTTCCAATGAATGTTTTCGATGTAACAATGACTCTGTACACATTTTGATGAATATAATGAAATTGTGTGCTAAAGAGTCTCTTAAAAAGAGCCAAGATACTTTAACTTGGCATATAATTAGTCTTTATTTAGCCAAGGTTAAAACTTGGACAAGACTAATGCTTTTTCTTCAAAAGAACCGAGATACTTTAACGCGGTATGCAGTTAGTCTTTATATAGCCAAGCCTGTAACTTGGACAAGACTAATACTTAAAATTTCTGAAAGATATTTCGAATTTAAAACCGAGCCTTATTAACTCGGTAAGTTATATCTTTGTCGACCAAACTGATAACCTTCAAATACCAAAGTTCAGTGACTTGGGAAGGTTATGGACAAATTAAAATCAAGATTGGATTGTCTTTGAATTCAAATCCTGAAGATTGGTTTGAAAAAGATAATATCCAAAATTCCATCTAAAAAAGGTGGTGTCCGCTTATAAAATTAAGTTTGGCCGACTTCTAAACACTTTAAATATTCAGCAAAAATAAAATGACATGCTGAGTATAAATTATGGATGAAAATAAGTAAGACGAAGTTTTCATTCATACTAAATAGAATTATCCATTACAATAAAAATCATGTGTCTCGACATGCCGAGAACACAACCAAAATAAACAACAAAAAAGAAAAACAATATAAAAACAAAATAACTAAGTCGACTTTGCCGGATCATCAGCCTTCTCGGTAGGATCTGCAACTGATTGACTTACCATCAGATCCTCTTTATCCATTGCTGCTTCTTTTGCATCATTCTCTAAAATCTGCTCATACATGACACGGCTGATGATGTCAAAGACACGGTCTTCCTCCGCCTTGGCAGTTTCTTCAATTTCAGTACGAGTTACCGGGACATATTTATTCAAAGCAATATTGTCTTCATCTCTAGGCAACTCGGTAACGATTGGTTCGTCTGCCTTCTGAGACAACTCGGCTACTTTCCTTTCTAAAAAGGCCAATACTGCTTTTCGAAGTTGTTCCGGAGTCATCTTCTCGAGTTCTTCCTCTAAACTCACTTCAGCCAAAGTCTTCACGTATATGTTGGCCAACTCCGCTTTCTTTTCCTTCTCACTTTCAAGCAACATGTTCACAAAGGATCGACGCACACGAGCTTCCCTCTTTCGATCCGAATCAGAAGCTTCGGAACTTCTTGCCTCAGCCCCGATAGAAGCCAGAAGTTCCTCACAAAAGTTTTTCTCGTCCTCATCAGCTTCGATGTGAGCGGTAGCAATTGAGGGGTTAAAGTTGTGACTCTTAATTTTGTGCAACAAAAATTTTCGAACTTCCTCGATATCGTACAATCCTTCGTCGAATCGTTCAACTACCCAACGCAAATTAAGGCAGGTGTTCATCTCAAACTCTCGGTCCTCGTCCTCAGAATCGGAATCGGCTTTAGCTTTAAGTCGGTTGGCTTCCGCCTCGAGAATCCTCCCAGCTCGGAGACCGTCATTATATTTTTCTTCGGCAAGCTTCATCTTCTCTTCCTGAAGTTTGCCGAGTTTGGCCAGATGAGCATCTCGGTCCTTCTTCAACAATTCTTCAACCTCGGACCGACTTCTCCGGGTAACCTCATGAGCTTCTTGCTCTTTGCGAAGGAGACTTTCACACCGAGATAGCTGTTCTTCAAGCATTTTGACGCGCTGCTCTGATGTGATTACTTGACTTGTCAGTTTTAGCACGTCTGAATCAAGACTAGTCTTATCAGCCCTTAAAGTCTCAATTTCGCTCTGAGCGATCAAAAGTTGCTCGTTTTGCTCGTCAATTTTAGCCTGCAGCTCCTTTTCTTTCACTGCTGCTTCCTCTCTTAGAGATGCAAGAGCTCCATCTCTAAGTTCAAGAGTATGCTTCTTCTCGTCAACTTGGGCCGCGTTAAGTCGGAAATCATCCTCGGCCATAATCAAACTGACGAGAGCGCGACCAAGACAAGCTTTCGCATATTTGAACTTATATGTGCTTGGAAGCGACGACACGCCAATCTCGGACCTCGGATCCCATACCATCATTGGGACCCGAGCAGCATCAACAACGTGCTCAGGGAGTTCTACCGTACTTGAGATCTCGGGAATCTCAACTGACTCAAAAGTCGAGAACCACTTCTCGACCAATTCCCGAGGCTGCCTGAAATTCAAGAACCTTTCTTCATCAATTGGCAAGAAGGATCGATCCACAATAGGTTCCTTCTTTTTCTTCCCTCGATCGCCAGCATCATGTTTTTTCTTCATTCGTTCCTCGGCGACAGGAACACTCTCTGCACGTCTTTTTCTTGACCGAGTAGCTGGGACTTCGCGATCAACAGCAGTTTCATGGCCACCATCGGGCTCATCTGAAGCAATTTCAATAACTGCTGGAACTTCCACCGGGACAGCCTCGACCACCGGCTCAATCTCAAGAAAAACAGCGGTAGCGGCGGCAATAGCAGCCATAGGACCCTCTGCAGCAATGGATAAAGGATCTGGCTGTGATGTTTCGACAGCAACCGCCGATGTCGCACCATCACCGACATCGGTTTTAGGAGGGTTCATGATTGGGTTCTCCAGATATGCTTTCACTAGCTTTTTTCGACCCATTCCTGATAGACGCAACTCCTTACTTTTTCCGACTTTGGTTCGGAGATCTAAATTCGGACTGTTTTGGCGGAAAGCTCTTGCGTCGCGAGTAGTCTTGAAGCCGAGAACCCCAATGAGTGGATAATATACTACAAATACAGAATTGAAGTTACTACGGTTTTCAAAAGTAACCGACTTCACATAAGATCGAACATTTATTCAAGTTTACCTGGTTGAAATGAACTGTCGGAAATTTCAGGACAAAGACCAGCAGCTTTCAGTCTTGTATTCTTCAGGATCAACTTAAAGCTACGTTGGGTCTTCTTCAACTTAAACAATTCGGTAATCCTTCCTTTCAAAGTTGAACCGAGTTTTGATCCTTTGCTCTTGGCTGCAAATATAAAGTGTGGACCTGTTAGTACAAAAACAAGCAGTCAGAACAACTCGATAAAAAAGGAGTTAAGCAGAAACTTACAAATCGCAGAATTAATATTGATAGGGATTGTCATCCCATCAATTAAAGGTTTCGAAAAATTTGGAGTCTGCCAATCTCCTCCAACCCATAACCACTCCTCTTGAAATCCATGGAGTGACTCGGGAATGTCGGTTATTAGCTCTCCAATTTTCAACCCTTCTTGAGGTCTCCCCGCACAGGCGTAACAAATCAGAGGATCTGCTACTTGTCTGTCAGCACATCGTCTAAATGAGTATAAACTTCTGATTTCCTCAACGGTTGGCATGTCCCAACCCTTCTCCTTTAATAGCACCATGAGACCGATTATTCTCTTCCACGAATTCGGCGCTATCTGGCACAGGCCAATTCCCCAATTTCTTAGATAGTCCGTAATTAAAGCAGGGAGAGGAAACCGAAGTCCTGATCTAAGTGAATCTGCAAATACGCCGACACAGCCCGGCGGCGGACAAGTGATCCTTTCCCCAGGACAAAGAGCAAATAACTTAACTGAGGAAGGAATATAAATCTCTTCTCGAAAAATGACTATGTCAGCGTCAGTTAAAATACTCGGTTCACCTCGGTATTCATCGATTGGTTCAGGCCACCGCCGAGCTGGACGTCTCCAGTAGTCAGGGAGCGACATTGCATCTTCTTCGACTTTTTTGTCTTTCTCGACGATGTCTCTATTCAGATTCAGCCGCTTTACTAACAGGGGATCCCATCGATAATACTCGAGAGGCAATTCCAAATCCTCGTCAGTAAAAATCGGGATATCAGAAATCGTTCGACTACTGCTATCATTCGCTTGAGCAGACATCTTTTCCGAAATCGATAAAAATTAAAAATTTCGAAACGGAGCAAGAACACAGAAAGATTAGGGCAAATTCTTACTGAAATTTCCAAAAGCCCTGAATTGACGGAAAGATCACAGAAAAAGCGAGTGCGCGAAGAAAGTATCCTAAGGAAAGATTACTGAGAACACAAGAAAAAAGCAAAGAAGGTTAAGGTACGGAAATTTTTCGCACATCGAAACCGACTGTAATTTATAGGTTTTGACTTATAACCGTTGGAGACATCCAGAAACGGCGCGTGTAACGGACGTGTCTTAAAACGACATAACGTTACAGTAATTATTAGTACACGTGGCCACATCTTGAAACGCCATGTCGTTATAAATTTATATCCGTTGGACCCATTAAATACGGACACATCTTTTAAGAGCCGCCATGTCAGACCAAGTGCCGTATCAGAAATGTTAAATAAGGTAAAGTGTATTCATGTCGGTAGACAAAGCAAAGCAAGTCGGAATAAAGCAAAACAACAAACGACATCAGCAACTATTCAAAAAGCTTCAAATACCTACTAATGTCGGGGGCCTCACTGTTGATATCCGACTTGATTGCCGAAATTAAAAGACAAAGATTAATCATTATTGAAGAAATAACCTCCCAAGAAGAAGCTCACAAGCAAGTCGGTATTATTTAGAATTAATTACCGACTTATGAAGAATTACCGACTTCCGAGAACCTCCAAAAGAACCGATATTTGAAGCTAATACGAGTGCACCGACTTCAGTTCAACAAATATTACGACGAAAACAAGTTCCTCTATGTCGACCGACTACTATAAAGTTTGAATATTCCAACAGAAAGTAATCATAAGAAGCATCTGATTGGACCAACAAAACAAAAAGGCAATCATTGATGTTTCCCGCCGCTTCAAGTGAAGCAGCTCAACATTAAATGCATCTTTATCCATTTCAAGGAAAAAGACAAAAGCCACCGTACTATAAATAGCAGAATTTATGATAGAACGAGGATCTTTTTTCGAACACATGGTACACGAACTAAAGACGATCTCGGTTTTCAGTGTAAAACCGACTTCTGTACTCTTGTGATTATAACAAATAAAATCAAATTGAACAATTATCCTAGTTTTCTTTACACCTGCTGTGTTTAATTTTAAGTTGTTAATTCAAGACAACAACAAATATGTTTTTGTCAATTTGGTTATTTTTGTTACATTGGGAACAAATATTGATTTGTACAAGTGCATAGCTTTGTTGATACATTTGCAACATGTTTGTATTCATTTGGTTGTTCTAATAGATTGTACATGTGCAACATGTTTGTTAATTGGGAACAAATATTGATTTGTATAGGTGCATACCTTTGTTACTCTTTTTATTGGATACATTTGCAACATGTTTGTATTCATTTGTTGTTCTAATAGATTGGTTACGTCCAGTCCATTTACCCACACACATAAGCATAAACCAAAACTTTTTTCTTCATACATTCATGAAGCACAAATGGCTAATGTTACAGATAATAGAGACATAGACTAAATGTATTTACAAAAATAACAAATGGCTAAGTTTCAACCAACAAATTGAAAATGGGACTTAGCCAATAATAACAACTACAGTAAAACCTCTATATATTAATAATGTTGGGACCGAAGGATTTTATTAATTTATAGAGATATTATTATATCGATAAATTAATAATTTATTAATTTAAAGAGGTTTTAACGTATATGCACAGTTGACCTTCAAAGTTTCAAATTCTTTGAATAACTTTAAGTATACATACATAGTTATTGATGAAAAATAAGTTAAAATACAAATTTACTAGTAGAATTCCATGAACACAAACTCATGTGGAAGTTAGAATGGCTTGTTTAAATTAATTGGTTTTGGAAAGTACAAAAATATGGTTCATTGGACTAACATTTGTGCATTGAATCATGGATAGAAGTCAGCACTATATATTTATCCATTGGAATCTTAGTAAATCACATACAAAAATGGCCAATCATCTAAAAGGAATTCAAAAATCAACCATTATCAACCAACAACGAAAGATGTTATGTGAATATAAGAGAGATCAACCTGGATGCACTTAGAATGATTTGGTGAAATAGGTTGAAAAATCTTTCAATTTGAAAGTTAACAAGCAACAATTTCGAACACTCTTAAGAGATCTGCAGAATTCCTATCATCTTACTTTCAGAAAGGTGGGTCGTCTAAGGGTCAGAAATCAGCCAAGTATTCGGACCTTGAGAAGGTTCTTTATGAGTGATTTCTCTAACATCAAGAGCGTGTGAATATAACCGGGGAGCTAATCTTAGAGAAGGCGAATGAGGCACTTAAGCTTTTTCATCCAGAGGATTGCGCAGATCATCGCCTTTCACAAGGTTGGCTTGAGAAATTCAAATCAAGGCATGGTATCAAATCATATCGTTGTTTCAGAGAGAGTGGATCAGTCGACATGCATGATACGAGAACAAATTGGAGTCCATTAGGGAAAAAATTGATCAATTTCCAAGGAAAGATGTTTTTAATATGGACAAAACTGGTTTGTTTTACAAGATAAGGAGAGGTTGACAATTGTTATTTATTGCAATGAAGATGGCTCTGAAAAAATTCCTCTATGGATTATGGTAAGTATGCAAAGCCCCTTTGTTTTAAGAATGTCAATATGAATAGCTTGAATTGTCAATACCGTGCCCACAAGAGAGCTTTGATGACTGGAGTGCTTTTCGAAGAATATGTTTGTTGACTGGATGAACAAATGCATGGAAGAAAAATTCTTTTGGTAGTCGATAACTGTCCAGCTCATTCAAACAATATTCAAGGTTTACCAAACATCGAGTTATTTTTCCTACTCCCAAACATGACCTCAAAAATATAACCATGTGATGCTGGCATAATAAGAGCCTTCAAAATGTATTACTGCAAAAGATTTTACCGTAAGATTTTGGAAGGCTATGAGTTAGACATACCATCTCCAGAAAACATCAATGTTTTAGATGCTATCAATATGGCAATGTCAGCGTGAACCGAAATGTTCATCAAGAAGCAATAGCAAATTGCTTTCGACACTACAAAATTCTCTCGGAAAATCAAAGCGACTCAAGTGCAAATGATGCAACTCATGGAGAAGACATTCGTGAGCTTGAGAATTTGATCACCGATATGCAATATCACTACAAAATGGATGTGAATCAGTTGCTCGACTTTCCGGGTGAAAATAATCAATGTCACGAAGTTCAGAGTCTAGAAGAGATAGTGGCTGATGTCATTCATAATTCGGAAGATAATAAAGCAGAGGATGATTCAATAGCTTCGCAACCGGTCACTCTAAAAGAAACTTTGCAAGCATCAACAACTCTTCATAACTTAGTTGTAGTACGAGAAGACAACGCCACAACTATTGGATGCAGTAAGGAGATTTAAAGATAAGATCAACATAGATTTGAAGTTCAAGAAAAAGCAAGTTACAGTAGATTCTTATTTTACTAAGTTGTCTTAAGAGTCTTCAAGTGCATCATATATATATATGTATGGATTATTTTTAATAATTATTAATTTATAGTTTCGTCGGGACCAATATATATACACTGGGATCTCAAAAAAATTATTATCTTATAATTATTGATTGGGTCCCAAATTTTTACTGGTCCCAACTTGGGATCGGACAAATTATTAGTTTTAGCGATATTATATATTTATCAAATATTAATTTAACGAGGTTTTACTGTATCTTAACAAACTGAAACATAAACCACCATAAGATTATATCACCATTTTACAAAGAACATGATCAACCAAGAAAGAAACATCATTCCCCAAAGCCATTTCTGTAACACCCCTCTTATCAGAGTATATTTTTCGCAACTTTTACTTCGAAAATACTTATAAATCTTTTGAAATCTTTTGCGACTCACTCGGGATGCTACTCAAACTTATATTTTCTGGAAATCCGTTTATCTTTAAACTTTGTCTAATACTACTTTAGACATAAAGAAGACAGATTTATTTAAACTTGCATTTAACTGTACCATATTCATACTTCTGAAACGGTGAAAACCTGAAATCTGAAATTTATTAAAATGCAAGTTCAAGTCTTAATATGCGTAGTGAAAATACTTACAAACATGATTAGTTATACAGACTGCTATAAATGTCCACATAAAAGCTTGTCATAGTCTGAGTCCACGGTCCACACCAACACTGTTCCACTCACACCTCCTCTTCGACCTGTTACCTGAAAATAAACTTATGGGGATGAGTACTGAATAAAGATAATCATAAACTGGTATCTGACCGGTAACCGATATCTAATCGGTAACTGGAACCAGAAATCTGTTCTGGTACTGAAACTTAATCTTTAAACTTGTTCGATATCTGATCGGATACGTGTGCACACTCTGATGGATATTTCTAAGGCGCAACTTAAACGGCCTCTATCAGAACTTAGGATATACTTGTAAGGCAACTGATAGCCTTCTCATCCCAAGCGTATAAACTTGATGACATCAATATCGTACTCAATGTAATACCCACTCTGGGTCCCCACCTTTCTTCTTTAAAAACTTTTGAAAAACGGTAAATGCTGTGCTGGGTAACTGTATCTGCGAGTTACATAAAAATATAAACAAATATACTAATTACTATGCTTGTATACTCAATAAGATACTAGGATTCTTAACTCTAACGGATAACTTATCCAAATCTTTTAGAAATTCAATAAGCATGCTATTGCTCAATTGAATACTAAAACTTAACTTTTCTTGAACTTTTACTCAAGGTCAATTACTTAACCCATATAAATCATGTATTCAAAAACATAGATATTGGCTTATACTCGCATGTCGCTTAAATAACTCGAGTGTGAAAATAACTAAATTTCAAATTATATTTGATTGAGTACTTAAACTCAAAACATGCTTAACTTTCACCAACATCATATTCATGAATTATAAAACTTTATAAACTCTTAAACTTATCTTAAACTTACTTGATACTAAAATCTCAACTTAATACTCATAAAATTCTACTTTTAATCATAACATTAAATTATGATCTTAATATGTGAGACTTAAAACAATCTTTATAAAATTGTATACTCAACATAGTAAACTAAAACATTACCAAATCGCTCATCACTTATATGAGAATATTTCATAATAATCTCACTTTAAAACTTGAACATATAATGAACATTCTTGCATATAAACTCATCTTTACATATATGTCATCTAATTATCTTAACTCATTCATTTCTCAACTTTAAATCATGAAATTTAACAGTCATTCTCTTAACTCATATTTAGACATGTCATAAAAATTTCATAATTTTAACATGCATATTCATCAAGTTATTAGAATTTAAATTCACAACTAAAACAGTGAATGTAATAGCCTAGCTCTGTATTAATAAAAATGACAGTTTTTAGTTCCCAGTTGAACTATTTCTTTTTATTAATACTGCTCGTCTTGAGTACCGAGCCCAGTTATCAGCTATTCAATCTCAGTTATTAATTCCGGTCCATTTATTTTAGTAATGGATTTTATTCAGTCGGAATTAGTTATTTCAGTTGATAATCGAAACCGAGTTTGTTTCGATAAATCGTCCAAGTTTAGCCGTGTCCGGAACCGAGTTGTTCGGTCGCGAGTATCGCGCCTAGTTTGCGCCTAGCCAATTCTCGAGCCCTAGCCATGCTCATAGCCTTACTTAGAATATTTCTAAGTATGAGATCATATTTGCCAAGCCTTGGATGTTATTCCCTCGGTCTAGTATACCGCACCTAGTTCGTGCGTGGCCCCGAGATCACTCGCGCCTAGGGTTCGCAAGTTCGGGCCAAAGCCGTGCCGAGTTCGCACCAAGTCATGACCAAGTATTGAGGGGATTTTCCTAGGTTTGGTGGCACCTAAGTGTGGCCATTTTTCAGCCCTAGCCAAGGGTTAGCCTCGGTTCAAGTGCATTCCAAGTCGGGCCATGAGTCGCGCCCTAGTACCCGCACCCTAGCCTCGCGCTAGTCAAGTATGGTGGCCCAAGTCATGGCCAAACACCTTTGGAATTTTTCAAAGTATTATGCATCAAGATAGGATCATGGGCCATGTCATTTATGCCTTAGAAAGTCATTTTTCTCGGTCCAAGATTTGTCCCGCGCCCAGTCCGCGTACACAGGCCCGTTCGCGCAGCCCAGCGCCCAGCCCAGCTCGCGCCCAGCGCGCCCAGCCCAGCGCCAGCAGCGACAGCCCATCATTTGGAGCCCAATTCTTGAAATTAGTGACAGCCCATCATTTGGAACCCAATTCTTGAAATTTCGGCCCACTTCCATCCATGACCCAATGCTGCGTGTATTAAAGACTTAATGAGGGTCATTTAGGGCTAAGATGTCCCTAAGAAAGTGTTAAGGAAGTCAGCCTATGATTAAGCCAAAGTGGAGCATGTGC
>BKCP01010093.1:3490-15261 GCA_008636005.1 Striga asiatica
ACTCACTCGAGGTTTGAGCAACATAAAAATTACCAATGTCTCATCTCATCTGATGATACCACTTTGAGTTTCTCCGTTTCTTGTTTGTAACCGGAAACAATCATCAAAAGTGTGTTTGTAATTTGGGATGTTTACAGACATCACCCCTGAGTATTAAGGAACTACCCAATGTTGTGATATTTTGATGATGTCAACTACTTTAACCTCAAGCAAAATTGCATTTTTAGTCCTGCTCGTTAAACGCTATAGCAATTTTAGTCTCAAGGTTCCAGCATTTCGCTTTTTAGTCTTGTGATTTAATATTTTACTGCTCAGTCCTTTGAAATTGCAACAAAATTTTAGATTACAAGACTTAAATTGCTAATCGAAAATATGGAAATTCGGGAATTTGTTGCAATTTCAGTCCCCAAGGACCGAAATTGAAGCAAAATATTAACTCACTGGACCAAAAGGTGAAAAGTTGGAATCTTGAGACTAAAATTGCAATGACGTTAAACAAACACAACTAAAAATGACATTTTTTTTGCCTTAACCTCAAGACTAGTNTTTTTTTTTTTTTATCGTTAAACTATATAATCTTGAAAATCTTAACGTTCTCTTCGTTTCCTCATTATTATTTTTTTCTCCACGACCACGACGAAAAATAGACTGGGGGTGGCCTTTCTGAATACGGAGTAGCCAAGGAAAACCAGACCGTCCCAAGGCCCCCAGAAGTCCCCGCTCCCGACGCCGCGGGCCTCCCGATCGCGGGCCTCACGGCCCACATGGCCCTCACGCAGACCGCCGGGCTCAAGCTCGACGGTACGGGCCCACGTAAAAACATCCTCATCACCGCAGCTTCAGGCGGCGTGGGCCACTACGCCGTCCAGCTGGCGAAGCTCAGCAACGCCCACGTCACCGCCACCTGTGGGGCCCGCAACCTCGACCTCGTCCGGAGCCTCGGGGCCGACGAGGTCCTCGACTACAAGACTCCGGAAGGTTCCGCCCTCCGGAGCCCTTCGGGTAAAAAGTACGACTTTGTGGTCCACTGCGCCTCGGCTTTCCCATGGTCCGTTTTCGAGCCGAATTTGAGCGAGAACGGGAAAGTGATCGACATCACGCCGGGGCCCGCCGCCATGTGGACTTTCGCGGTGAAGAAAATAACTTTCTCGAAAAAGCAGCTCGTCCCTTTGCTTCTTTTCCCGAAAGGCAAGGATTTGAAGCGACTGGTGGAGTTGGTGAAAGAAGGGAAGGTTAAGACGGTGATCGACTCAAAGTTTCCATTGAGTAAGGCAGAGGATGCATGGGCTAAGAGCATCGAAGGGCATGCCACCGGGAAGATTATCGTCGAGCCGTAGATTTAGAGGTAAAGAGGTAAGAAAAACTTGTGGGTTTTAAGAATGTTTTTACCTGTTGTGGCTTGGTCTTGGATGAACTCTGTTGCCTGGTTTTAAGAATGTATGGGGACATATATATATGTGTGTCTTGGTCTGATGATGAAAAACTAGTGAATGATAGTGAATAAAGTTGGCATTTGGGACTTATGGACCTCATTATTGTTTAGTTGTGAACTTTACAAGTTTTATTAGACTTGGATTGGATATGTGCCCAGGGTTAGTTTGAGTTTTACTCTTATATACCTAACTATTTATAATTATTTATTATTTTTTTATTTTTTATATGATTATATCACATCAAATTTAATCTTATTTTTATTGTACTAATTCTTTGTATACTTGATTTGGGTTTCATATACCCAATAGGCTCAATCTCCACACTCAGAATCTAAAATGTTTGGTGAGCACTTATAATAAATTTGATTGTACTCGTGTCTTTAATTAGTGTGACCAATTACTGTTCATTTTTTTTATTTTTTACTCCTGCAAGGCTGTAAATTTCTTGCCTTTTGATATCACAACAATTCATGTTACATTCTATCCGTGGGGATAGGGCTGCAAGCGGCTCATTGTCGCATGCAAGCGCTCGAGTCAAAGCCCGGCTCAAGCTTGAGTTTGACCGAACTTGAGGCGCATGCAAGCGTTCGAGTCAAAGCCCGGCTCAAGCTTGAGTTTGACCGAACTTGAGGCGAGTTCAAGCAGTTCAAGCATGTTACGAGTTCGAGTATGTTACCGAGTCGATCTTGAACATAAGTTTTGGAAGGTTGAGCCGCTCGCTAGCAGCTCAAGATATGTAGTGAATTATTAAAATATCCTTTATATATAAAATTACAAAATTCTTTATGTACTTAATGATAACATTACTTGAAATTTGAATCGAACTCGAACCAAACTCGAGCGATCTTTCGAGCATTTTGATTTCAATCGATCTCGAGCCAAGTTCAAGAAATTGTCTTTTTTTGTCGAGTCGATCTTGACCGTCATAAATCGAGCTCGAGCGAGAAAAAAAATAAATTAATCTTGCTCGATAAAGCTAATGCTCGACTCGACTCAGTTTGCATAAAAATCTTTAAAATCGCAAGGGCAAACAACACTCCTGACAAGGATCCATCTTAGCCATAACCAAAGAAAATGAACTCCGAAATCCAAACTTCTCACGACTCAAATGGCGACAACGCAAAATGTAGTGTCTCGGCAATGAAAAAAAGGAAAACGAACTAAGAAATCCAAAGTTCTCACAACTCAAACTCAAAATGTAGGCCGATTTTTCACGAGATTTATTCATAGATCCACGAGTGAAGGCTGCTCCTCCATTCTGCAATTCCTTCCGGAAACCACAGAGCAATCTCCTTCCTAGCACTCTCGACAGCATCACTACCGTGAATCACATTCCTGTTAAAAGAAACGATAAAATTCAAGTAACAATTAAAAAAAAAATGTCCTCCCAATAGATAAACCAGAACTAATCATGTGTACAAACAGATAAATATACTTTGGGCACAGAAAATTTACCTGCCAATATCAATGGCATAGTCGCCACGAATGGTGCCCGGGTCAGATTGAGCAGGGTTAGTAGCTCCGATTATTTTTCTACCTGTAGTCACCACATTCTTGCCTTCCCAAACCATGGCAACAACTGGGCCCGAGATAATGTACTCGACAAGCCCGTTGAAGAAGGGCTTTGCCGACAGATCAGCATAGTGACTCTCGGCAAAAGCACGGTCCACAGTGAGTAGCTTGAGACCTGAGTACAAAGTGTATGAGAATATGTAGCATTACATCCTTGACTCCAATTATCAAAACAAATCTAAGGAAAAGACGTGCTTGGATACAAATATATCTGCTCAAATCAAGTTTTTTGTTACTAAACAGAGTTAATTTTGAAAAAAATTGTATGATTAGTTGCTACTGGGATTTTGAGATTTTGTTAAAATAATATTTAAAATTAAATATTTAAAGTTAATTTGATGTGAAAGTGGGAGAGAGATGATGTAAAGTGATGGTTAAAATTATGTGCGTGGAAGAATAGTAAATTAAAGTTGATGTGATTTGTAAGAATGATCAATTAATATTATTTAATTATATTGATAATATTGAGGATAGTGGGATTAAATTAAAGTTGAATTAGATATTGAGTATGAATTGAGTTATTTTATAAACAAACACATCCTAAGATTTGTAAAGCACGAATATGGTGGATAACCCCATGACACAAGTTCTAAGCTCCATCATCTACATTTATCTAATATGGTGGTGGAAGGGAGTGAATATACATTCTTTGAGTTCTCAAGGTGTGCTTATTTATGGTTATATGAGATGATGAAACGTAGTAATATATCCTCTCGAGACATTGTGATTGTATGTTAAACGAAACTAAAACTAAATTTTTTATACTTGCATATCTAGCACAAGATGCAAACCTTGAAGATTAAAATACCTTGTACTTGAAACTCAATAACTTAAGAGCGACACTACACAATCTATAGAAAAAACACACAGGCCAACAATGTAACAAAAAACAAGAGGGGGAACAACAGGCAACGGTAATGTAAAATCATCACTACCCCAAAATGAAGTCAAATCAAATCATAATGATAATAGCAGGGAGAGAATATCCATTGTTGTAAAACCTCAACATGTTCTTCTAAGCTACTTAATTTCTAACACTCACTGCATTCTCACATTGTACAAGCTTCCAAATGACGCATGGGTCATGCTTATAAGCTTATTCGAGATGACGACACTAAGTCAAAAAAAATATCCTCTTGAGACATTGTAGTGTATGCTAATGAAACTAAAGTAGAGCTTTATACTTGTATGCATTGAAAAAAAAAATGCAAACTTGAAGCTTAAAAGATCTTATACTTAGAACTCAGTTAATTAAGAGTGACACTATTAAATCTATTGAAAAACATACAACCAACAATGTAACAGAAACAATAGGAGAACAAAAGGCAATGGTAATGTAAATCATCAATACCCCAAATGAGCAGCACTATCATTATAAAGTAGAAATGTGAGACCAATAAACTAATAAAAGAACATAGAAAGATTAGGGAAAATGCACCTTTCAAGGTGAAGCCTTTCTTCTCAAATCTACCAATGATCTCACCAACCTGCACAAAACAACACCACAAACAATTTTAGATCTATCGCAACCAGAGAAAACAACACTAAGATCACCAAATTTAACATATAATCCATAAGAAAACAGAAAATCAGATCCTCAATATTTTCCAATGGATCATATAGCCTTAAAGAAAGGGTTGCTCAGAAAAAGAACAGAAAATGAATAGGGTCTAATCTCTGAACAAATTCCAAATTGAGTAACCATCAAATTTTATATAAGAAAACACTAACAAAGACAAAATTGCTGAAGGTGCAAAAGCAAAGAATTAAAGATTGTGCGGAAACAAAAAAGAGCGAACAGATAAAAAAATGGGCACTAACGAGGCCTCTTTGAACGCCGTCAGGCTTGATCATAATGAAAGTCTGCTCCATTGTTGTGGTGCTGAGGCGGCTCAAGAAAACTGGTTATGAAGTTTCGAAGACGATGAAGCTATCAGCTATAAGAGAAAATTGAGGCTATGCTACGGCACACCCAAAAACCCTAATGAGATTTTTTTTTGTAATTTTGTTTTTTTTTTTTATATTTAACGAATATAGAAAAAAAAATTATATATATTGAAAAGAAAATGGAAAAAGATGAAGAGAAACTAAAAAAAAAGCATCTTTTTAGTTTTCTGTGCCATTTAGTCGAGATTGAACCTTAACAAGTCAAAATAGAGTCGAAATATATAAAAATATATAAAAATCATCTTTTCGAGCTTTATCGAGTCGAGTCGATCGCTATTTGTTAGCTGAACGAGTTTTAAAAGAGCTCGAGCTCGGCTCGTTTATCAAACAAGCTAAGTCGAGTCGAGCTCACGAGTTGCTCACTAATTTAACACTTATTCATGCCTGAACGCAGGTCAATTTAACTTATGTAGTCTTTGCATTTTGAGTCAAAGATGCCTATAAAAAAATCAAACAAACATTGCATTTTTTTTTTCGGTACATGATAGGAGGCAAAGAGCCTAACGGAATATTAAACGATCACATTTCGTGGGTAAGATACACCGATAAGATCGTGTTCTAGCCACGGTTTCACTCCCGTTGGTGGCGCATCTAAGTATTGAAGACCACCGGGCCTGGTTGAAGCTAAAGAAGCCAGATAATTCGCTGCAAAATTTGATTCACGCCAAACATGCACCAGTTGAACACTCCATTTCCTGGCAATCAGTTCTCGTATCCCTCTTATTAAACTTCCATGCATCCCCAAGCCATCATGCTGCCCATTAATCATTTGAACGACTCCCTGGCTGTCTACAGAGGCAATAACCTTAAGAGCATCCCAAGTTCCATGCGAGTTGAAGGCCCTGAAAGAGGCCCCATAATTCTGCGCCGACGACTGTTGTGAAACCAATATTCATTATAAAGCCACTAACCCATTGGCCACAAGAGTTGCGGATCAACCCACCAGCACTAGCCATTCCAGTCGACTTATTAAAGGCCCCATCTGAATTCAATTTAAACCACCCCTCGGGCGGTGCTAGCCAACGAATCATGCGATTCTCTCGTGTGATACCACTGCTTAAAAAGTTTTTCCCATGCAAAATAGCAGACTTGATCCCCAAAACATGCAGGTTCATCTCTCTCAAACGATTTCCAACATGAAACTCTTCATTTTTAAAAACATGACAATTTCTACCATTCCAAATTCTCCACATTGTCACCCCAAAAATGCAATTCCAGTCCTCCATTCCTTTGGCATCAAATGAGCAAAGGTTGTACCATAGCCGTTGTTTTAATTCCAAAGAAAAAAAAAAAAAAACTGGAAGTTTATTACCTGGAATTAGACTCTTCCAAACTTGTGCTGCCTTCGGACAGTCCCGCAGGGTGTGCAAAGTCGTTTCTGGAGCTAGGCCACACAACTCACATGTAGGCGAGGAAGCAAGGTGTCGACGGAAACGTTCAGAGTTCGTCATCAAACAATCTTTTGCCACTAGCCACATAAATTGTCTTATCCGTTGGGGGCCAACCCATTTCCAAATAACTCGCCACAACCAAAAAACAGTCGTAGTCGCGGCATCGGAAATGGAGTCGTAGGCCGATTTCGTAGTGAAACGCCCATCCCCCGAAAATCCCCAGTACACCAAATTCGGTTCACTTGTTTCACCCGGCGGCGGCACCGCTGCTATACGAAGCAGCACTTTAGCCGGCAACAAATGCGAGAAAATATTCCAACTCCAGTGTCCATTATCGGTACAATAATTTGCTACCGTCCAGTTGATGAAGGGTTGTGGTACGACACCCATGCAAACCTGAAGTAAGGTTACGTCAAAGTGTAACCATCAGTCCTGCCAGAACTTAATTTGCTTTCCATCTCCGACTGACCACCTTACACCTTTCATCAAGGTATCCCAAATTTTCCCCATGGCTCTCATGGTAACGGACCCCTTCGGTAGGTTCCCGTTCGTTAATAAATTCAAAAAATTTAATATATACTTGGCCTTCATGACTCGTACCCATAAGAAGAGCATCATTCATTTTCCTCTGGCACTTGAGGCCTAATCCTCCTTCATCCTTCGGTTTGCATACAATCTCCCACGAGACCAAAGAAGCCTTCCTATGTGTTGTAGTCCCTCCCCAAATAAAGCGGCGGCAATGTTTCTCCAGCTCGTCTAAGATTGAACGAAGTAACCACACAGTTTGCATAGAATAGAAAGGCAAGGTGCTAAGGACTGACTGAGTGAGGACAAGTCGTCCCGCTAGTGACAAAGAGGACGCTTTCCAATTCGATAAGCGAGATTCTGCTTTATCTAGGATTCTTTGATACATGTTCTTGTTGACTCTTCCATGAACCAAAGGCATACCAAGATAGAGGCCAAGCTCATCCACTTCCGTATAAGCCATAGATGAGGCGAGCAATTGCCTACTAGCTGGGGGTACATTATTCGAGAAGAAGATGCACGTTTTTGCTTCACTCACCTTTAACCCGGAGATGCTGCAAAACTCATTCAAAGTAGATTTCACCAGAATAGCTTGATCATAAGTGGCTTCAACAAATAGGAGAAGATCGTCCGCAAATAGAAGGTAAGGGATATCAACCTTCTCATCTCCTCGACCCAGTCGAATAGGCCTCCACTGCCTCGTTGAAACTCTGGCCGAAATTAAATGGGCTAACCGCTCAATGCATAGCACAAAAAGATAAGGAGAAATAGGGTCTCCCTGCTGAACACCCCGAGTCGGGCAAAACTCTTCAGTAGTTACACCGTTAAATTGTAAATGCATAGAAGCCGAGGTAACACAGGCCATTACCAACTGGATGTAGTGAGACGGGAAGCCCGCTAAGTACAAGGTTTCTTTCAAAAATCCCATCTCACATAATCGTATGCCTTTTCGAGATCAACCTTCACCACCATGTATCCCTTTTTCCTCGTTTTCGTTTTCATAGTATGAATTAATTCCTGAGCCACTATAATATTGTCGGTGATGTAGCGACCAGGTACGAAACTTACTTGAGCCGGACCAATCGACCCGGGTAAGATACTCTTCATCCTATTGGCCAAGATTTTTGTAACCAATTTGTACACCACATTCAACAAACTAATAGGCCGAAAGTTCTTAATTGTCTCAGGGTTTTCCACTTTAGGGATCAGAACAATCAGTGTTTTGTTCAAAAAAGTCGGCATAACACCATCCAGGAAGAATTGACGTATCATTGCACAGACAGAGGGGCCCACAATCGACCATTGTTTCTGAAAAAATAGCGCATGGAGCCCATCCACTCCTGGAGCCTTTAGAGGATGCATCTTCATTAAAAGGTTAAAAATTTCATCATCTGTAACGGGCTTGCCAGTCGCTGACAAGGCAGCCTGCTCAATTTCAGGAAATAAATTCGAGATGCTAATCGCCTCTTCCGGATCGGGCCTAGCCGTGTAGATATCCCGGAAATAATCGATAGCCATTCTCTTTAGCTCGGTCGGCTCCGAAATAACCATTCCATTGGGGTCTTTCAAAAAAATAATTTTATTTCGGCGCCGGCGATTTTTAACTTGTTGATGGTAAAAAGACGTATTTCGGTCACCGAATAAAAACCAATCCCTTTTAGACTTCTGTAACCACAACAGTTCTTCTTGCAGCAAAATCTCTTCAAGTTCATTATTCAAAATGCTCTCCAAATGAAGAAGCCTGGAGGTGGTGTAATTCTGTAATTCACGCTGAACACCCCCAAGGCGGCGTAGCAGCCTATTTTTCTTCTGGAAAATATTGCCGAAAACGTCGGTGTTCCAGGCCTTTGCTCGATCAACAAAGGCCATCGATGCCTCCCCATAATTCAAACTATCGTTCCACGCTCCCTTGACCACCTCGCCAAAATCTTCATGCAACAGCCAAGCAGCTAGGAACCGAAAAGGCTTTCTTCCTGCTGTAACTCGAGGTTGACCACCATATCTCATAACCAAAGGGAAATGGTCCGATCTCCGACGTGGAGGGTGAATGACGAAGCCATCTGGATGTCTATCAACCCAATGAATGTTGGCTATAAATCTGTCTAGCTTTTTTTGAACATTACCACGAACCCAAGTATACTTCAGCCCATCTGTTCGTACTTCATGTAAGTTATTATTAAAAAACCATTCCGCGAAACCCGAGTCAACATTGCATTTTGAGTCAAAGATGCCTATAAAAAAATCAAACAAACATGACAATGGAGTATACAACACACACATTCACAAAAAAAATATAGACGCACACAACCATTATCAAACTTTTTATAATGTTTTATTCTCCTCCAAGAACATATGACCAAATTCAGTTCATTATTTAAAATCCAAAAGTTTTATTTTGTTAGAATCCTAGTGGCTTTTCAATATAGAATCGTGATGTTTTCTTGTAATGCATCTCTATACACTAAAATTGTTATTATCTCATGCATGTTATTATATCCATTTACCTGTGATTCGTATTTAAGAACACATGGAGATTCAGAGTAATAGTAGAAATTTGTTGACGGGTAAATTTAAACTTTTGATGCTTTATCTTCAAAGCTTGTTGCTAATTTGGTTAAGAATAGATTTAAAATTCATAATTTTGTTGCTCATTGTAATACAAACTATGAAAGTCTTGATCTATAATTTTTTTTTTTTCTTAAATTTTATTTCATCTTTCACCATATCCACATTGTTCAGCCTTCTGTGTATTTGATCATAATCTCATTTTCTGCAAAGATCACACAATTTATTACCTTTCATTATGCAGTATACCCAATCTATAGATTGATTTCAACCTTCATCTTTCAAGTTTCAACTTGTTGTGCTTGAGCATAAAAGTACATCACAATTCACAGCATTGATCCATTATGCATCAGTTCACAATTATCTACTTCAAAATAATGCAAAATTATGCTACCAACTTCAATCAAAGGAGCGAAAACCATCTTGTTGATAAAAGGCATAATACGGCAGCCACATGGCCAAAGCTACCGATTTTAACCTCGAGTGATTCTTGCAACAAACCATGTAAAATTCACTTGAGATTTTTGCCACAGGTAAAAACCAGAACCATATACGAATTACTGTCCATTACACACTTCATAAAACAAGTACGTTATCTAATTAATATCACGCAAAGGTTTCTAACTAAACTTCTGAAGATTGGAAGAACTGCTCAAACTCTGAAACTATGCTCCGAGCATCATCAAATTCCGAGCCTCCTTTTTCTCCCGACTCTTCCAGCTCAGCCTAACATCAGTTAGATCACATTTATGTTATAAATAAAGTAATTTAGAGAATAGAGAGAATGAAAATATCTAGTTTTCAGTATTCATATATTTCTTAAAATACTCGATATGCAGTATAAGATCTTCTATCACTTCGAAAAATAAAGGAGAGAATACTACCGAAACAAATTGTTTTAGAACATACAATCCAAAGTAGATCTATTAAAAAGATATTTAATCTGTCACCCAACATTATAATGAGATATAAGCAGAATATGTGTCCCCACAATCTGAAGCACTTCGCCGGAAAAAGAAAAGAAAAGCATATGTAAAAATATTAGCATTTTACATATTATATAACCTCTCCCACACCCAATGTATTGGCAAGTATTCGAAACAGCTATAATGTGTATCTAAATCTCAACTTCTTGCATTATTTCATTCATTCAAATACACAGACTTCTACTCACAATAATCAGATTTTTTATAATTATCAGAATCACGAATTTGCAACATTACGACTTACTAAAGTGTCTTTAAGGTCAGCAAGAGCAGCCTCCAAACGCTTGCGGCAATCAGGAACCATCATCCGTGATTCAGCCAACACATTTTCCTGAACAACATACATTAAAACAGAACTTTTACCAAGGCCCAAGCAAAAAAAAAAAAAGAGAGCAGTACATATGGGATAACTCCAAGCAATAGCTCCCCATGGACTTGAAAACCATCCAATAACATCTCCAGAAAATAGATATTAAGACAAAAAGGGAAAGACTGAACATGGTTCCATTTGATCAAGCAGCTCAAAAATTTCCATCAATAGACTAAGTACACACTGCAGTTTCGTGTTCCTAGATTTGAATTACATGATAGCTTCCATTATGCAAACTCAAATACCCTTTAACATTTAGTTTAAAAGCTCCTCCTAACAGTAATTTATGAACATATAAACATGTTATGCAAGAAAAGTTATAACCTTAAGTAACCCAACATAATACATTTTCAGCATCACAAATTCTTGTGGACCTTCTTAACAAATATACATACTTATTTAGTTTATGTTATTTTTTAGAGTACTAACATTTGTTCAAAAGAATAGCATTAACCTCGTAAAATCAACATCAATCAAACCTCATTAGGTGATGAACATCAACGAAAATCGAAGATCGAAGAGATGCTATAGCTACTACAACTGCTTCAATCTAAAATACTTGAATCTCAGATAAATGTAAACCCATCAACCAAAAGGGCCTTTACAGTAGCATATCAGTGAGCAGAATTGAAACAAGAAAACACTCAGAATTACAAATTGGGACAGAAAATTAGGCAGACAAGTAAAGACCTGTTGCTTGAGGTCGTATGGATCGGCCCCTTTGGCCTTCATGTCGGCGGTCTTAGCGGCCTCCGTTTCGACCTCTTTCTCGTAGGAATGGAGCTCCTTCATTATCCTCTTGCAAGTGGATGTTTTGATCTTCAAATTCCTCAGCGTCGCCATTTTTTCGGACCTTTTGTTTTTCTGCACTCTGCTGTAATTGAAGCGAAGAAAATGAGAGAAAAATGGAAATGGAACTATGTATTCTAAAGGATTTTTTTTTAGCACAATTGCACAAAATTGGAGAATTTAATACAATTTG
>BKCP01010093.1:20199-32238 GCA_008636005.1 Striga asiatica
AGCAAAAGATTTTGTAATGAACTTTTTCTCACATTAAGAAAAAGTGTGTGAAATTCACTTTATTTTGAGCTGTCATAGGGGGAAAAATGAGTGTCACTGTGACTGAAAGTAATTAAATTAAGGAGTTAAAAATTTACCAAAAGCTAGAAAGACAGGGAAAAAGGAAGGGGAAAAGAAAAACCACATATTTCGATTTTCTTTTCTATTTTTCTTCTTCCCTCTAATGTTTGAATTTTATTTACAATTTACACCCTTGAAAACCACAGCTTTCACATTGTTCTCTTTTTAACTCTATATAGGCACTCATGTGAAAAGGTATGATTAAAAAATAAATCTAACTATAGAAAACCAAATTATAAAATATGATTGGGATTGTTTCTATGGGTTTAAGGCCAAACCAGCCGGTTGGATCCAAAATTGTTCACCTTAAAAATTGTACAGGTTTAAATCAGATACTTTTATTAACATACTATTTTTTATTTTTAATTTAATAACATATATAATTTATTGAAATAAAAAATAAAGTTTATATTTAAACATATTTGGGAGATTATTATTATTATTTAATAAATAATTTAAAAATATATACAAATTTTGAGTTATTTAGCCTTTTTTTTTTCTATGCATTATATTTACAACTAGTATGAGTCCCGTGCGGTGTGTTGTCGTATGGATTTGTAACAACATAATTAACTGATTTTAACTGGTATATGACACGGATTAAAGCGATAAATATGAAATTTTATTAATTGATAAATGGTCGGTGCGTTCTTGACCAAGGTGATAGTAGTACAAAGTGCCGTCCCCTCTCACTGAGAGAATTTTCGGCTATATATAGTAACTTTTTTATACACATTGTTCAAGATCTCCAATTATTCAGGAATTGTGCGAAAAGTAGCTTTAAATGGGCGGTTTGGTCAGTCAGGCCCACGATCATTATGACGTTGGGCACGAGACGTAAGGAGGTCGTGTAGGCGCCTTGTCACCTGCTTCGGTATAAGCGAACTCAGTTGCTTCCGAGGTGGATTGTGATGTCGGTAAACGGTAGTAAAATCTTGAGAAGTCGGTTGTGCCGGTAAGTCGCGGCAAGTCGGCGACAATCGGAAGTCGGAGAGGGCTCGGGAAAAGAGCTCTGCCAATGCATCACGTCGGTGGGAAGGCGTGATTCCGAAATCATAGGTCGTTCATAAGGATGGAATATCTTCTAACACCAGCTGGAGTCTTTATCATTATCGTGGACCACCGTTATGAGGATGGATTTTATTTATAATTTGACCTGATCCCGAATAAACTGTTATTACCAAATCGGTGGTCAACACGGTGCACGGGTAACAGATATTTATTAATCTTTACAGTTAAAAAAATTATTAAATAATATTTATAAATTAAAATATGGAATCAATATGTAATACAATTTACCTATATTAATTTATTGAAAATGTTATATAGAGTTTAAGTTGTGCAAAATTATATAAAAATGTGTATTTAAAATTAGTACACAACCCGTGCGGTGCACATAACTGATAATAAATTACATTATATTCGTTTCAAAATAAGTGTCATTTCAAATTTTTTATTTAGAAATTCAATTTGATTATAATGTGATTTCATAAAATAGTTATTTTGGTAAAATTTTATCATATATTGAACAACCTATGTGAGTAATAAGTAAGAATATAAAATTTATATTTTTTCATTACTTAAAATAATTTATTTTTGTATGAACTGTTCAAATAAAAAAAAAAAATTAAGTAGTTGAGTAATTTATTAAACTATAAATAACTGACTATTTCGTTTACGTCCAAGTTAATACCCGTAAGCTATGAATAATTATTTCTTCGATTTTTTATTTTAGATAAAATTATTTTTTATTTTTATTTTTTAATATATTATATACCAAATTTAAATCATGCAACTAATAAAGGTAATAGTTGCAAGTTTTGTCAATATATTATATTCTAAATTTAAACTATGCAACTAATAAAGGTAATTTCCACAACATTTGACCAAAATGATTTTGTACATTAATTACATTAATTTAGGTGGGATTTTTCAAATTTTCGCCAAAAAATTTATCCAATTTAGTAAATCTCAATTTTTAGGCAGGAACTAGTACAGAGCCCGTGCGATGCACGAGGTGCACAATTTTAAGGCTATTTATTCAGGCTTATAATTATATACATGAATAAAAAAAATGTACGGGATATATATAGTACGTGACCCGTGCGAAGCACGAGATATATTTATTTGGAGAATATTATATTATAAGATGTAATATTCAATAAAAGTTTATAATACGCAAGAAAATTGTAAAATGTTCAATAAAAGTTTTATAATATTCAAGTGGAGTCTTAAAGTCTCTTGTACATTAAGACTACTGACAAAATAATATTTTAATCAATGAGTTTCCTTTCCTTGTAGCCAAATTGTGAATGTGATTTGAGGAGTACAACAAATCGATATATAGCTGACTTGCTTTTTTCATTGTAGTTTTTTTTCTTTTTTTTTTTATAATGAATCTTACTAAATATAAACTCTCAATCTATGGTGTTAATCAACGCTTGAGTCTAAAAAATTAGGAATTTTTACCTCTTTTAATCAACGTTTAAGTCTAAAAAACAATAGAGTTATTATAAGTTTTTTTTCTACATCTTTTAAAACATTAAATATGAGCATTGTTAGGGCTAGCTTGTAAAATAATTAATATATTATCTTACTAAAACATTTATACTAATAAAAATTTAATTTTAGCATATAAATTTATCCCTTGATATAAGAGAAAGTAACAGTTTTACTTATTGTTGTTCACCATAGAATATTTAATTATTATTTTATAATATAATAAAAAAGAAATATTGTTAAATAGTGTAGTAGAATTGTTATAAGTGTATGGATTTGTTTTATTTGTCAAAGTGTACATTTTTATTTGGTATTTGATTTTTTTATTATTAAAATCTTTTTATTATACTTACCTTTTTAAAATAAAACAATTAAATTAATCAATTAAATAAATAAAATATTATAATACTAAAATAGTAATGACATTTAATGCAGTTGACTTTTCTGGATAGTAAATGTAGTAAATAGAATCTCCTTTTATATAAGTATAGATTATATAATACGGAAATAGTAATGCAATAAATGTTGTTGACTTTTCTTTATACTAAATCTGGTAAATGGTATACCTTTTAATATAAGTATAGATTAAATATTTTTTTCCTGATTTATAGTTAGTATTTCAGGTAAATATCATTCTCTCTTTATATATTAATAAATAATTTACTTCTAGATAAATTAGTGACCATAGGATATGTCGGCCTATTTCTCAGTTGGTCTCATCCCATATTTGGGCTTCAAAACGGATAGTTCTTTAAAATTCAAGACCAATGGGCTACAGTTTGTCAACTTTAACAAGCGCATTTTAAAACGGACAGTTCTTTGAAATTCTTTGTCTACTTTAACAAGCCCATTTTAAATTGGTCCCCCTAACAAGAAGCAAAATACACAGAGACGACGAAGATTGTTCAACTTGGACGCGAGTGAGATTAGAAAAAATGGCGTCGTCAAAAGCTCAATCAACGCCATATCCAAGCGCGGCTC
Organism: Striga asiatica; assembly: GCA_008636005.1. Taxonomy (NCBI): domain Eukaryota; kingdom Viridiplantae; phylum Streptophyta; class Magnoliopsida; order Lamiales; family Orobanchaceae; genus Striga; species Striga asiatica. The sequence goes on from BKCP01010093.1 coordinate 23,800, forward strand.
GAATCTCAGATTCTGAATGTTACCCTGCTTACACGGCCTCACTCAAGTGTAAGCCCTTTCGTAATTTAGCTTTACCTGCTTTTTCTAATTTTTTTTTTTCATTTGAAAGCTCAATTTGGATGGTAGGGTTTCCAGAAATTTTTGACCATTNTTTTTTTTTTTTTTTTTTTGTAATTGTAGGTTAGTTAATGCCAATGTTCTGTTTTTATTGCTGTATATGATTTGATTTTGTGCGTGTTGGCCCCATACATAGTGTTGTGTACCTGTTTATTTAGATGCTATGTTGGGTGAGTTTTGCTTATTTCACAGTCTTGTAATTGATTGTCCTGCGTGTATTTCCATGCAAGTGCTTGATTTTGTGAGTGTTTTCTGTGAGAAAAATTGGAACTTTATGGCTCAGTTAGCGCGTTTTTGTGATTCATATTGGTAAAGTTTGAGCATAAAAAATCATGCCTTTCTTATGGTCGGTCAACAATCGACGAAAAAAAGTTAAATAGTTACGTGGTAGTTGTTATCAGCTCTCTTCCGATGGAACCCGAATACCCGATTGTTCTCTTCCGATAATTGTGTTGCAATTCGCGTAAATCTTCAAATTCCTTAAGTTGTTAGTACCTTGAACTGTTTTTCGCCTTAGTCTTGGTAAGTTCGCGTGGGGTATATAGTACTTATGTTGTTCGTTGATGAGTATGGCGAAGGCTTGTTGTGATTGAGAATTTGAGACTGGAAATTTTTGGATTTTTCTTGGTGTTGCTACAGTAAACTTTGAACTCCAATTCTTCCATATTGCAGGTTTAGAAGTATATCGTGATGACAAGAGTAAGTGCCAGGAACATTTTGATGTATACAAGGAATGCAAGAAAAAGGAGGTATAGTTATAAGGATTCTTGTATCTTTTATGTCGAAGGATTATTTTGCAGAAACTGCTGCTAGGTTTTATAGTGATTATGAAAAAAAGAATGTTCGGTTTTACTTCATTAACTACAAATACCCTCTGAAAAAAAAAACAAAAAAACATTGAGTACTTACATCTCCATGGGGTTCATTCTTGCTGTTTGTAATATTCGCAACAAGTGGTGATGAAAAATTGTAATTTCGAAAGTTCAATTTGAATGTTTCTGCAAATGTGGCTAAATCCCTTATTGCCTTTTGGAGACTTTGAAGTTTTTCAACGATCAAATATGCTTAGTTTTTTTATTTTTTTATTTTTCTTGTTTGTTGACAGAGAGAAGCACGGCTAGAACGCAATAGGAACCGGTCTCTCTTCTCATGAGATTTATTGGAATACGTAAAGAGGTGTAATACGTCTCATGGCCGTCTGATTTTATGCTATTTTTGTAGTGCCATTTTCAAGAATAATGGACCTATCTTACACGTTATGTTCCTATGTACTTATGTATGTTTTTTTTTTCTTTCTCAATAGTGATTCTCTACTTACCTTCTGTATTACTCGAACTTGAGACCTATTGGTCCAAGTAAAGAGTGCTACCAATTGCCGAGCTACATTTTGTGTTGAAGGGGAAAAAACAAATAACAACAAAAGTAATAATAATTGAGCCTTTTGACTCGCCCATTAGGTGAGTGTTGTGTCTAGTTTTTTAAGTCTACTGCGGCTAGCTGGGGATGGTTTCTCTCGCAGGAGTCTTCTTTCACCTTTGTATTTGATGTTTTATATGCAAATGTGCCTTGTATTGTCAATTGATTGTATTTTTTTGAGGTTTTTATATTATCTATCGNNNNAAACACCCATTCGAGACCATTTCTAGTGCATGTTTGCCAGTTACAACCCCAAATTGAAACAATACTCATTTGAAACCATTATTTTAATATGGTAGATTTGAGGTATTGGATAATAGACGATGGCCTCAGCAGTAATTGAGTAATGAAATATCTTCAAAAAATTGTTTTAAACGATACTAATCCTTGTAAAATATGAGTTTTGAGTGAACAATTTTTTTTTCTTCTTATTCTGACTCTATGTTCATGCCCGTAAACGAGTTGGCTAATTTCTTCATACAAATTATTTAAAAACGATTTTAATCCTTGTAAAATATGAGTTTTACATAATGATAAAAAATAATTTTGAGTGGATGAAAATAATATATTTTTTTTTCTATTCTAACTCCATGTTCATGTCTAGAGGTGTAAACTCTTGATTCTTGAATCGTTATCGTGTTCAGTTTGGCTCGTTAACTATGTGAAAATAAAGAAATTTCAAAACTAGAAATTAAAAAAAAATGTGGAAAATGAAACATAAAATATCATCACCTAGGAATTAAAATAAAATGTGAAAATGAAACATATATTATCATCACCTCATCTGTCCGCATCCTCTCAGTATAGAAAGAAACCCTAGTTATTATCGTCTCGCCTTCATCGCACCCGATCACTGTACAAATCTAAGCATTTTTCCTGTGGCAATTTTCAAAACTCCCATGATTACATAAAATTACAGAGTGTGCTGCTTTTGGGTTTCGCTTTTTTGTTTTTTTTTTCCTTTTTTTTTTGTTAACCTGATATGAACATGTATAGAGATCGAGGAGGGGGCTCATCCAAGGGTGGAGAGATGTTGGATCGGAAGCGAATCAATGACGCTTTGGACAAGCATTTGGAGAGATCTTCTCCTTCCACCTCCAGAATCAAGGGCTCAACCGCCGCCGCCGCGACGTCGACCTCCACCGGCGGCAAACAGATTGACGGCCGGAACAACCGCTCGTCGTCAAACTTGCCCACCGACAATAACAAGTACGCCGATGGTGCGTTTTTTCTCTTTTTTATCAGACTGCAGTTTTATGGGTTTTATGTTTAATGATGGGACCTATTTGCTGCTTTCATATTTCCTTTCGGAGGTATTTTGAAATATCCGAATCTTGAACATGTATGAGCGATAAACATGGGTGCATCTTGCGTGAAAGGTCTTAGCTGTTCATGTGCAAAGCCGGGTTTTTTCGAATATTGAGCTAGCAGTGGTGTTAGAACAGCAAGTTTACACCTTTTTTTATGGCTTCTTAATTCTGGTGGAGCATATTGAGAATATTAATTGAAAACACCATCTTGAGATATGTTTTTGCTATGTTTATGTTGGTTGTTTGTGAATTCATCTAAATGATTATGATGAACTGTAAAACTTTTCGTGGTTTCTGAAGTGGTAGCCCCAGATCTAGCTCTAACAGTTGACCATTAAACTTTATGCAACCCTTATTTGGATATATGTGATTGATTTAAAGTTTCAGATATGTATAATCACGCTAAAAAGCACGTGCTTGTAAGCATGTTTCCCAAACGTGGTATTTAATGTTGCTAAAAAATGCACGTGAATGTATCCTCCGAAAAACTGTTTCTTTATTTACAGTGGTGTTCATATTGTCGTTAAGTTGTTCGTTAAAATTACTAGCTATTTTTTACATGCTGCTTTTATCCCAAACACTTTTGAACTTGATGCTAGTGACGTAAACATTAAAGAGACATACTTTGACCTTCACTGCGGTTGAAAACAAGGTGGCATTATGTTTCTTTGGCATTTCAATAACATTAAGCGTAATAATCAGTTTGTACATGCACACACACGAACAAGTATGAAGTATCCATACATTCATATGTATATGCACAGATGCATATATTATTTTGCAAAAGCATACATGAATATACCTGTTTATAATCTTGTAAATTCATCTCTTTTTTCCCCCACCAAGAGGCTATCTGTTCAGATCCCAGTTAACTTAACAAATTTCAAGTGTTTTATTTCATACGCTTTTGGTGGTGTATTTGAAAGCAAAATGAAAACATGCACTTTTTTTTTTAATTAAACAAAATTTTAAGGTTCATATTGTATGCCACTTTGCAGATGAATCTGAAACAGATAGTGAAGAGTCTGATGTCAGTGGTTCTGATGGGGATGATACATCTTGGATCTCGTGGTTTTGCAACTTGCGTGGAAATGAATTCTTCTGTGAAGTTGATGATGATTATATCCAAGATGATTTTAATCTCTGTGGATTGAGCAGTCAAGTTCCATATTACGATTATGCACTTGATCTAATTCTAGATGTGGAATCCTCTCATGGTAACATTCTTGTACCTTACTTGATAGAAGTTCCATAGGCTGTCTTGTGAGATTGGTGGTTATCCTGTCCTATTTATAAACCTAATCGAATAAATGGTGTGTCAATAAGCATCAAACTTATATGACTTAAATCTGTTGAGCCTAAATTCATATAATCGATTAAATTCAACTTTGGCTGTTGGTAATGGGCTGTGGATCTTGCACTTTCGCTTCTGTCGTTTCCACTTGGCAATCTTTTTAGTCAGCCAGAAAGTTCAATCGAACCATTAACCATTTAAAGCATGTCCGGCAACCTATGAAAATATTATGATTTGCATTTAGAGTAATCATTGCCGCTTAGTCTTGGAGGAATGTTGTAAATCTAACACTGAATGTAGAAAGTTGTATTTATGCTCATCAATTTGGTTATACTTTTTCATAAGTAATTTTAGCCGCCTATTTCCATACATTGTCCTGTTGTATGTCTGAATGAAATATGATTGTGAGCACAGAAATATTGATTCAAATTATAGCATAAAGACTGTTGATCATTCCAAATTTTCTGAATACAGTTTATCATTTGAGCTTTATAACATGCCTCCTACATGTTCACTGTTTGTTCATTTGAATATTGTTTTTGGTTCAATACTGATTACATATGGATTTGCTCATTTACTTTTCTGGTCTTTTCGTTGTGTGACTTGTGATTTTCATAAGTAGCCACATACTCTACTTTTCTGATCATAAAATTGCATTTTTCTTTGATAATTATGCCATTTTTACCTTTGGGTTACTCATACCTGCAATACGCAAGTAGGTGATATGTTTACTGAGGAACAGAACGAATTAGTTGAATCAGCTGCAGAGATGCTTTATGGCCTTATTCACGTCCGGTACATTTTGACAACCAAGGGACTGGCTGCAATGGTAATAAACTCACTGTTTTTTTTTCCTCAACCTCATTTTTACATTATTGTCTCATTTTACTTGTTGGCCTGAATCTAAAACCAGTTAGAGAAGTACAAAAACTATGATTTCGGAAGATGTCCGAGAGTTTACTGTTGTGGTCAGCCTTGCCTTCCTGTTGGGCAATCAGACATCCCGCGCTCAAGTACCGTGAAAATATACTGTCCGAAGTGTGATGACATTTACTATCCTCGTTCTAAGTACCAAGGCAGTATCCTTCATTTTGGTTTTGGGGGTGCTTTTAATACTCGGTTTCATTTTAATCATTTTGATGCATCTTTTTACTCTCCCTGTTACTCGTGCAGTGTGCAATCTGACATTTCAGGTTTATGGAAGCTAATTCTGCCCGTTAGGATATTAAATGTTGGATTAAGCCTTAGATCTTTGATAATTTCCTGCTGAGTCAATTTTCTGTTATGTTGGAAGAGCATAACAAAGAAAAAAATTGTTTTTTTTAGCTATAACAAGATAATCATAATTGGCTTGGTATTGAAATTATTTCTTACCCAGACAATTTACTATTTATATGCTCAAGCAAATTGTTTCAAGTCAGTTGAAAAATTTACCCATGAGCTTTATAATCTTGTTACAGAACAGTACCAGTTATGTTTCAATATTAAATATCTCTGCATGTAACCTTTTTTCCTATATTACTTGAGTGTTTTTATTTGTTATGTATAATATATCTACCTCCTTTAGATGATTTTCTTGACTAACAAAAAGACATTGATGGAGCATACTTCGGGACCACCTTTCCCCATCTTTTCTTGATGACTTATGGACACCTCAAGACACAAAAACCGACTCAAAGCTATGTTCCCAGAGTTTTCGGCTTCAAGCTCCACAAACCTTGAACGATGAGTTTTTATCGATCTTAATTCTCTTCAATCAAATGGGTCTCGTCTGGCTCGTGTGGTGTTCAATTTGGGATCTAAACGAGGCAGAGGGTACAAGTCTTGGAGCTGCTATTCTATTCAATATAAGAACTTTGCTTTCTTTAATGAACAAGCAAATTCTAGCTTATTTGTGAGGCAAATTCGCAATTTTATGTAAAAACCGACTCCATTCTCAGCATGAATTGGTAACGNGTAGTCTGTGTGTGCATATACTTAAATGAGCAATGTATTTTTCACATATCCAAACTGGATGCAGTTTTCATTGCATACTAGTGAAAATCTCGTGCGATGCCAGGGTTTCTGTACTTTAGAACTTTTTTTTTAAAACTTTATTATTAGTATGCTGATCCGTTTATATTATTATAAATAATATTTTAACATATATATTTATTTTTTGATACAAAATAATAATAATTTTACATATTTTGGTTCATCATAATATTCAATTATTAACCTAACAAAAAATCTATTATCATATAATGTCATTATAATTTATAACACTTGTAGAAGTAATATATTTGTTATATGATAATAAATATGTAATGTATATTAATATTATTTATTGATGTAATTAATTTAAAAAGATATAAGCAAATTTAATGTTTGGTAGGAATTTGATTATATGTAAGTTAAGATAAAATGAAATGTATCAAAAAAATCTGCTTATGATATTTTCATTTAAATGTTTGAATGAATTTGAAATTTAAATTACAAATCAACTTCCAGTTATTCAAATAATTTTAAAAAAATTACCAATTATAGTGAAATGTACGTGACAATATATTATAAATATACATGACGTCAGTAATGTTATGAATCTATAGGTTCCTAAAATATATATTGTTTAGATATGAAACTAATTAACTTATATGTTAAGATAATATATATAAATATATGTATTGTACGAAACATACACGTGACAAGTTATTATATTTGTTTATATATTGTTTGTATATTTGTTTGTATTGTTTATTATATTTGTATATAAATATATTGTTTATATATTTGTCTGTATTGTACGAAAAATTGTTATATTTGTTTATATATTGTTTAAATATATATTGTTTAGATATGAAACTAATTAACCTATATGTTAAGATAACATATAAAAATATGTATTATATGTAATTTTAAACGTGTTTGCTAAATTTTTCCCCTAAAAAATTCAAAATACATTTAGGCATGTTTTGTTTGAAGTTTGAAATTTAAATATGCAAGCGCACAAATGTGCAAAGTTACAGCCACTAGCTGATACAACCAACGACTGATAAAACTGGGAGGACAGGTCCGAAGACCGCCTAAATCCGAAACCTAGCAATGCTAGAATACTCGGCAGCACACTAAAGACTAACACATTACAAAACACTAAAAAAATAACACAAAGACCCCAACAGGGTAATACCTGAGTGTCTGGCCCCCACAGGGAAATCAAGTTGACACTCAAGTTCACAGGGGCTAACGGCCCAAACCAAGAACACGATACAACTAAACAGGGGCCAACGGCCCAAAACCAAAACACCGAACGAGAAACAACACAGACTCAAGCAACACAGATACAAAACTAAATAAAAATGGGAACTATCAAAACACACGAACATAACATCCTCCCGCAGCAGGTACATCCGAAAAGGACAATAGACAAAGTCGGTTCCGAGGAGAGCTTCAAAACTCCGATACCACGCCCACCACTGCATAAGGCCTAGCAAAACGATGACCGGAGCCGCAAAAGCAAACCGAGAGCACGACCCTTTCTCCAACCACAGAAAACTACGAACACCACCCCACCGGCTAACACCACTAGCCGATCCGACACCCAACCGAGGCAGTCTAACACCACTAGCCTACTCCGGGGACCGTCGGCCTCCCCCAAAGCTCGGAAATCGAGCAAGGGGAGAAAGGGGACGAGCAGCTTTCCAGCTTAGCCACTCCAACCAGCCCAAACGAACCACGTCCCAAATCAACCCAACCCACAAGGAGAAGCCATGACCCGCCATCCCCACACCCACGCGGAGCTGGCGACCTGACCCCTGCAGGAACCGGACGACCACCGACGGCAATCCTCCAGAACAGGCCGATTAGCGGCGCTCCAATCACAGCCGATTTCGGCGACACAAGCTTCATCCACGCGCGACCCCACCCCGCCATGCCCCAGACCACTGAATTCCGGCCGCCTCAAACAGAAAATGATTCTGCCTAACCCTAGCCCTAATTCAGCGACAGCAAACAGAGGACGGGGAGGGCCGCTTCCATGGATGAGCGGAGGAGATCGTCCACCGACGATGACGGACGCCGGCTGAGGGAGTGGACCTGCGAGAAGAGTTGAAGACCGAGGAAGAGATTTGGGGAAGACGATGGATTTGGGGGCGAGAGATGATATTTATTAATCCATAAATTTTTTAAAAATCACGAAATATAATCCATATAATGTATATAATTTACTTAATTGTTAGTTCGTAATTTTTTTCTTATATAATCCTATGTTTGAAATTTTTGGTAAAATTTGTATTATTTTATATCTTATATCATGGAATTCTATCA
>BKCP01010115.1:0-31770 GCA_008636005.1 Striga asiatica
ATGCTTAGTATTCGGCCCTAAGTCAAATTATATGTTGAGCATGTTCATTTTGGTGACCTAGGGTCCATAGGTGCCATTTAGGCCCTACCGGACCGAGCCTTAACCACCCGAGTTGCCCTAGCATTTCTTGGCATTTTTACATGTTATTTATCATGTTGAGTTGTTTTGGGTTGGTAGTCACCGGAATAATTGCCGGAAGTTTGGCAAAGGACCGTCAAGGGTCACCAGCCGCGCTAGTCGCGCGTGCCCTGCCCGTGCCGCGTCGCAGAGGTCAGGCCGCGCCTCTGTCCGTGCCCACGTCTAGCGTACGCGAGGCACCACAGTGATGCGAATGTGGGTTTCGAGGCCCGAGGACGCCGAGAGCCGATGGCCGAGACGACCCGAGAAGGCCGAGGAAAGAGCCAAATTCACGTATGCATGGCCTAAGACACGGGTACGAGCCCGTATACGAGGCGCACAAATACAAAAGGAACGGCACGAGTCGAACCATCAGGGCTGTGCAAAGGAGGTTCGTGATGGGCGCACGCGAGGAAAACGCGCAATGCGTAGACACGCGATACGCGTGAGCCGCGTAGCAAGGTGCGCGAGGGTACACGTGAAGATGCGCATCCATCAACACGAGCGGGTGCGCGAGATGAACCGACGGCAAGGGCGCGAGCATGCACATTGGCATAGACATGCATGGTCGAGACACGGGAAGCCGCCAGGGTCGAGCCTGCAAGGACGAGTATGCGGCATGAGGGGTCGCAGCCAAACAGGCCGAACAAGAAGGTCGGGTGGTCGACTCTCGGATGGTCGACACTCGCGAGCTCGAATGGGCCTATCACGTGATCGACACTCGCTAGGTCGATCGAGCGGTAGGACGAACAGATGGACGATGCTCGTAGAGTCGAGGACGCGCATGGTCGAGGTTGGAGGAATTGAGGCTAGACTTGTGGTATCGAGTAAATCGAGGCATGAGCAGATCGAAGCTAGTTGGGTCGAGCACTACCAAGGTGCGAGGAACGAGGATAGGTACGGACATCCAATAAGCCTCGTTGGACAAGGATTAGACGTTGGGGTCAAGTGCGGCCACGCACGCGCTAAGTCGACAAGAGAGGGACTCCTTGAAGGACTAGGCGAAGGCAATGCGGACGAACGCATGGGAGCTTACACATGGATGTGGCTGGACCGAGGGACTCGCGTGAGTTGGGCTGGCAACGGGCCAAAAGCATCGCTCGAGGAAGCACGTGGAGGCGTGCGCGGACAAGATGCGCGATCACACGAGGCGAGCCGTGTGAGCCGAGGAACGAAGATTCTAGAAGATACTTATTATTTAGATTAATTAGTTTAATTAATTAATTGTTAGATTAATTAATTAATACGTTAGTATAGTTTATTAGTTAGGAATTATTACGTGAATGAGAAGGTTAGATTATATTGCTAGGATTAGTTAGTATTTATTTAAATTAGCCGCATGTTAGTGGTTATTAGATGTTAGGATATATTTATGCCGTGTGTTAGTAGAGTTAGCGGATAGGTTAGTTGTTAGGATTAGTTTATGTTAGGATTATTTATTTAGGCGTGAGTTTAATTAGTTTGGTTAGGTATTTTATATTTTGGTAAGTCTTGAAATGTAAGACATTTAGTTGCCTTAGAATTAGATATATTTTCCATGGATTAGAATTATAGTTGGTATAGGACTAGATCTAGTTTTTCTTATAAATACTGTTGTAAATATTTTTCCGGAGTAGAATCGAAAGATTCGAACACCGGGTCGTGTCTCACGAGGAAGGTTAACTGGAATATTCTATACGTTTATTCAAAAACAAATAAAAGAAATAAAGTTCCTAGACATTCTAATTCAGAGATTGGTTTGATTTAATTATCGACTACTGCGAGAATTCAAATTAAGCAATAAGGAAAGCAAGTAACGAAGAACAATTAGGATTTGAGTAGCTAGGAAATCGGGGAGATCCGTTTTGGTTCGAATTGCAATTAATGGGCTAGTGATTATTCAGCTAAGTGATTTGACTAATCGACACGTCCAAGCACTCATTCTCAATAACTTTTCGTAACAAGAGAACAAACTAGAACGGCAAATTAACAATTCATTTAGCTTCTAGGCAATACAGTCACGAACAAGCCTAGTTCATACGAGCCTATTTCGACCGACTCCTCCCCTTTCGGTTCTAAGAGTCGATTAAAGTAGACTAGAGGGTGGTTAACCGACTAATCAAACAGATTCCCAATTTCAAGCACGAATAAATCTAATTCAATCGAAACAATTGTAAGTTGAAGTGTCACCCTTCAACAATCATCAATATTCAAGCTTGTCAGTTGAAAAACCCTAATAAAAGATTAACTCGCACAAATTGAACGATCTCGAGCCCGACAATCACAAACGATTCCAAAACATCAATCCCCTATCCCTAGCATAAAGATTTAGCCACTCATATTTGAAATATCAACACAAATCACCATAATCAAAGTCAACATATTCATGGATGAGATGTATAGAAAAACTTACGAAATACGGTAATTGAATGTTGAATCTGATAAACAAGCTTAAATCCAAAACAATAGCAAAATCCAAGATCAAATCCTTGTTCTACGTTGAAAACGATGGAAGAAAAGTGAAAAACGAGTGAAAAGAGAAGGGTGTAGGGTTTTTTGTGTTTTTTGGGTCGAGAGAGAATGAGAGATCGTCCTTCTGATCATCGAACGCGCATTTATATAGCAGAGAGGGTCCACGACGCGATGTTGGTGCGGCACGGCGCGGGAGTTTCATCTGGCGTGGCGTGGTGGGGGTTCGCGGCGTGGCGGGAGCGAGTGTCACGGCGTGGAGGCGTCTTCTGGCACGGCGTGGGAGTTGTGGCGCGGCGTGGAGGCTGCTTGGGATGTGCCTCTGTCCGCGCGTGAAGGGTGCCGCGAGCTGGTTCCGCGGCGTGGAGAGAAGCTGGGGCGCGGGCGTCACGGCGTGGTGCTGCTTCACGGCGCGGGGCGAAGATGCTGTCGCGGCGCGGGACCTGTAGCGGCGCGACGCTGGGAGATGCACCGTCTGAAGGCCCGTGGTGGGTGTAGCGGCGCGAGGACTCGGCGCGGAGCTGGTACTGGTGCTCGGACCACTTGCATGACTTCACCTTTCGGAGTCGTTCGGACTCGTTCGACATCGGAATTTGATTCCGCTTTTTCCTATGTGTTGCCAACGCGACACTCTACTCACTTAAGTTCTTCCGGTCCTATTATCATGAAAAGTAGATCCTCCCGAGCTTTCCATCCTGCACACCAAAGACGAGAAAAACCGAAAGAATACCCGAGAAACAAATAGATAAACCAAAATAAAACAAGACGCACAATAAACTATAAAAACGAATAAATACTAACGAAAAGGCCTAAAACGGGAGAAAAAGAAATGAAAATAATAAGGAAAAACGCAACAAAAATGGGACAAACAACTCCCCCACACTAAAACCTTTGTTCGTCCCGAACAAAAAGACGCAAAAAGAAAAGAAAACAAGCAAACGAGCATGGATAACAGCTTCAAATAAGATAAGCCTCAAATTAATCAACTCAGCCGAGGAGACTTCCAATGACCAATATAGCACACCTCAATTACAACTCGAATGCAACGCTTTAAGAACACAGACGCTCAAGCATGGGAATATCAAACATATATGCCTCACTCGGTTTCTTTCATAAATATGAAGTGGATACGCTCAAATTGGTCGATCATCATGCATCAACATAAGCTCGCTTAGTGTCTATTCATACTCTAAAACAATTAAATTCATGCAATAGTGAATCAAGAGGACTTATAGGGATGTAACGTAGGCTCTTTGGATTGGGTAGGATAAATATAGGCTAAGTGGCTCAATAAAAATATCCACTCAATTCAATCACCTAACCGTGATCATGAACTCATCCGGTTGTCAACACCAACCGTTTCCTCCAACATCCTCAAAAGCCAACACACTACCCACATTATTAATATTATTCATCTCTTTCTCTCTTTCTCGTTTGTTTTTTTAATAATCAACAAGAATCGCATATATTTTAATAATAATCAACAAGAATCGCATATATATACAAAACCAACACAAATCACCTCCATTTCTTCACTTACAACTCCACAATCTCGTCATCACGGGGTTATCAGTAAACAAAAATTCAATCAGGCTCAAAGGGGGGTGACTAGTGAATATTATTACACAAAAAGAAAAAGGGAATGAAAATACAAAGAACGCCTCAATCATTTTCACATCACACAAACTCAAATGCTTCATTTCAAAACAAACTCAAAGCAAGTTCTAATCAACACGAATCCGACCAATATCTCTCAAGAAACAACCAAGGCTCAAACCTCACATAAGGTAAATATATGTCTAACAAAACGACACATCAAGTTCATCAAAGCATATTGGTCATGATCATCATCACATCTCCTCAACATCATCAATAATCCTCAACAAATCTCAAAATTCACCATAATCCATACTCAAAACACACAAACTGACTCAAGAAAAGACACTAGAATAAAAACAGAAAATGAAAATAACCTAAAAGAACTAGACCTGGTCAACGACATAAGGCACATAATCATGCAAAAACTCCCCCACACTTGAAACCGAACAATGTCCCCATTGTCGATCATTAGTGCAAGGAAAGTCTACCCATATAATCAACCAATCACAAAGACAGAAAAAACCAAAACAAAAACAAAAATAAGGAGAAGGGAAAAGATACAAGCGTACATGGCACAGTGACTAGACTAGTCACTGTGAATCCGGAGGTGCAGGTGGAGGGTGGAGGTAGTAAGACCTCGAACAGCGGTGGGCCTCCATCAGCTCAAATCTCTCGCCCCATTGGGATCGGGGCAACTCTCTGGAACTCAGTTGGGGTGGTGGTGTGTGGCAGTCGGTATGGTGTCCTTCCTCAGCACAGGCTCGGCCTTGCAATGACATCCTAGCGTGCTCTTGCATGCACGCTCTCTCAGTGAGCTGCTCAATCGCCCAGAGGTATGCACACTCTTCCACCAATTTCGCCTGCGGCTCAGGCTGGGTCTCTCTCACAGAAACGGCAATGGACTCACCCAATACTGTCATGCTCGCCGTCCCCTTCCTCACATCGATGACCGTGCTAGCGGTCGCCATGAAGGGTCGTCCGAGGAGAATGGTGTGCTCCTTGCCAGTTTCTTGAACGGTCCCCATATCTAGCACAACGAAATCCACGGGGACTATCAACTTCCCCACTCGGACAAGCACGTCCTCCACAATTCCTACGGGATGACGGAATGAACGGTCTGCAAGCTGTAAGCGCATCTTGGTGGGCTTCAACTCCCCGAGCCCAAGTCTGTAATAGACTGCAAGTGGCATGAGATTTATGCTCGCTTCTAGGTCAAGCAATCCCGATGTCTCTTCCCCATTCCCAAAGGCCATAGACATCACGAAGCCTCCGGGGTCCTTCTCTTTTTTCGGCAAGTTCTGCTGGAAGACACTTGCAGCTTCACACACGAGCACTTCTTCACCGTTTCCGAGTTTCTGTTTATTTGCTGCCACTTCCTTGAAAAATCTCGCATAAGCCGGTATCTTCTTCATCACGTCGGGAGGAGATAAGTCTACATTGGCCTTAGCCAACATCGCATGAAGGTCCCGGATCATCGTTCGGTCCTTCTCCTCCAAGAGTCTGCTCGGGAAGGGAATCTTCAGTCTGTAGGGGTTCGGAGATCTGTGTAAAGTAGGCTCTGATGGTGATGTCACTGGGGTTTCCTCCATTTGAGTGAGCATTTTCGGACCCACTTTTTCCTCTGGCACTCTCTCAGGCATAATTACGGTCACCGCATTTGCATGCTCTGGCTGGCTCGGCAATCTGTCTTTCTTCAGCTCCACCTCTATGTTCCCCACTCGGGTGGCTAACTGACCCACTTGCGTCTCGAGACGCTTAATAGATGAGTCCTGGTTGGTGATGAACTGAAGGATTTTATCCAGTTTTTCGTCTGAATTCGGCGGGCTCGGTCCGACTTCTGGTGCTGGTAACCTTAACATTTGTCCCCTGTGTTGCTGCTGAGGGGAGACAAAGTTAGGTTGGGACGGCTGCTGGGAGTTATTGTTAGACCAGGAGAAACTTGGGTGATTTCTCCACCCGGGGTTGTATGTGTTAGAGTACGGGTCGTTTCTGGGCCGGTTCTGGTATCCTTGCACTGCATTGACCTCAGTTCCTTGCCCTCCATAATTCGGCTCGAGAGCCATAGGGCACACCTCAGAACTGTGTCCCTGAACTCCACATGCTCCACAAGCATTTACTGCCATTGTCTGAATTGGTGAGGAACTTCGAGCATTTAGTAGCCGCATCTGCTCCGTGAGCTCGGCTAACTGCTGGGCCATAGCATTATTACTCGAGCCAACCTCATTTACTGTGGACCGCTTCCCTCTAATACTCTTCTGAGACGAGTTGGCACTCATCGTCTCGTAGATTGCAATCATTTCTTCAGCTGTTTTGCCCCCAATATCCCCTCCAGCTGCGTTGTCCACCATATACTACAAGTTCTGGTGGAGGGAGTCGTAGAAGCAATTCGCTAATAGTCCTGGAGCGAGGTTGTGGTGGGGGCACTGCCTCTGTAAGTCCTTGAAACGTTCCCAAGCCTCGTGAAGAGGCTCGTTTGGCAGCTGAGCGAAAGAGACTATCTGAGATCGGACATCTTGGGTCTTTTGATGGGAATAGTACTTCCCAACGAATTTAGCATAGACCTCGGCCCAAGTTGTTAGAGAATCTGGGGCAAGAGTTATGAACCAAGCCTTGGCCCGGTCCTTCAAGGTTTCTGGAAAACACCACATTTTGAGCTGGTCTTCGGTTAGCCCGTGTAGTGGGAACGTCTGGAGGACGTTGTAGAACTCCCGAAGAAAGTGAAGCGGGTCTCCGTTGGGGAGCCCGTGAAAGGATGGGAGCTGATTGTAGTGGACCATCTTCAGCTCATAGTTTCGGGCGTTTTGCTCCAGCTGGATACAGGAAGTGATCGGTCCGATCATGGGTTGGGACAAATCTCGGAGGATGCTATGAGGCGGTTGTTGATTAGTCATGTCTGAGTTACTCCCCTCGGATGACTTGGGGGAAAGCTCCTTTTCTGTGTGTGATTCGAGGGTTAGCTCTTCTATCAGCTCTCTCAAGCTCTCGTTAACCGACTTGTTAATTGGGGATAATATAAGTCCACTCCTGGTACGCATACACGCAAGCAACAAACAGGTTACGAGCACCAATAGTAAAGAAAATAAAATAAAAGAAAAAGAAACACCGAAAACAAGAAAAACACAAAACCAAAAAGAAACACGAAAAATTAGGTGAATAAGCGCACAAAATATGTCCTAAACCCTCCCCGGCAACGGCGCCAATTTGTTGTAAATATTTTCCCGGAGTAGAATCGAAAGAGTCGAACACCGGGTCGTGTCTCACGAGGAAGGTTAGCCGGAATATTCTATACGTTTATTCAAAAACAAATAAAAGAAATAAAGTTCCTAGACATTCTAATTCAGAGATTGGTTTGATTTAATTATCGACTACTGCGAGAATTCAAATTAAGCAATAAGGAAAGCAAGTAACGAAGAACAATTAGGATTTGAGTAGCTAGGGAATCAGGGAGATCCGTTTTGGTTCAAATTGCAATTAATGGGCTAGTGATTATTCAGCTAAGTGATTTGACTAATCGACACGTCCAAGCACTCATTCTCAATAACTTTTCGTAACAAGAGAACAAACTAGAACGGCAAATTAACAATTCATTTAGCTTCTAGGCAATACAGTCACGAACAAGCCTAGTTCATACGAGCCTATTTCGACCGACTCCTCCCCTTTCGGTTCTAAGAGTCGATTAAAGTAGACTAGAGGGTGGTTAACCGACTAATCAAACAGATTCCCAATTTCAAGCACGAATAAATCTAATTCAATCGAAACAATTGTAAGTTGAAGTGTCACCCTTCAACAATCATCAATATTCAAGCTTGTCAGTTGAAAAACCCTAATAAAAGATTAACTCGCACAAATTGAACGATCTCGAGCCCGACAATCACAAACGATTCCAAAACATCAATCTCCTATCCCTAGCATAAAGATTTAGCCACTCATATTTGAAATATCAACACAAATCACCATAATCAAAGTCAACATATTCATGGATGAGATGTATAGAAAAACTTACGAAATACGGTAATTGAATGTTGAATCTGATAAACAAGCTTAAATCCAAAACAATAGCAAAATCCAAGATCAAATCCTTGTTCTACGTTGAAAACGATGGAAGAAAAGTGAAAAACGAGTGAAAAGAGAAGGGGGTAGGGTTTTCTGTGTTTTTTGGGTCGAGAGAGAATAAGAGATCGTCCTTCTGATCATCGAACGCGCATTTATATAGCAGAGAGGGTCCACGACGCGATGTTGGTGCGGCACGGCGCGGGAGTTTCATCTAGCGTGGCGTGGTAGGGGTTCGCGGCGTGGCGGGAGCGAGTGTCACGGCGTGGGAGTTGTGGTGCGGCGTGGAGGCGTCTTCTGGCACGGCGTGGGAGTTGTGGCGTGGCGTGGAGGCTGCTTGGGATGTGCCTCTGTCCGCGCGTGAAGGGTGCCGCGAGCTGGTTCCGCGGCGTGGAGAGAAGCTGGGGCGCGGGCGTCACGGCGTGGTGCTGCTTCACGGCGCGGGGCGAAGATGCTGTCGCGGCGCGGGACCTGTAGCGGCGCGACGCTGGGAGATGCACCGTCTGAAGGCCCGTGGCGGGTGTAGCGGCGCGAGGACTCGGCGCGGAGCTGGTACTGGTGCTCGGGCCACTTGCATGACTTCACCTTTCGGAGTCGTTCGGACTCGTTCGACATCAGAATTCGATTCCGCTTTTTCCTATGTGTTGCCAACGCGACACTCTACTCACTTAAGTTCTTCCGGTCCTATTATCATGAAAAATAGATCCTCCCTAGCTTTCCATCCTGCACACCAAAGACGAGAAAAACCGGAAGAATACCCGAGAAACAAATAGATAAACCAAAATAAAACAAGACGCACAATAAACTATAAAAACGAATAAATACTAACGAAAAGGCCTAAAACGGGAGAAAAAGAAATGAAAATAATAAGGAAAAACGCAACAAAAATGGGACAAACAAATACCCTATGTACTCATTCAAATTATTCATCATTGAATATTAATACAAAACCCGAACTTTTGTTCAAACACTTTGCCTTAGATTTCTTCTTGATTTCTTTTGCAATTTTATTCGTTTCAAGAGGCGCTCACGTGGCTCGCGAGACACCTATCGTGCGATTTAAGGCGCGGGAGCGGCTTGTCGACAGTCGTAATACACGATCTTCATCATTGGTGCTTTCATTGATAGGTGTTAGATCGTGTGTTTTTTTCTTTCCCCATTCTTTTTTATTTACGTTCATANAGGTTTAACGTTATGACTAAAAAAATAACAATGACAAAAGAGGTGTAAAATAGGTGATCTAACTCTATTTTTTTAAACCTAATGGACAATTCATCTGGAAACTCAGACCCGTGCATCGCACGGGCTACGTGCTAGTATATATATATTGATTGATTTTTTGTGAGAAGTGCGCACCTGCTTAAGGGGGAGTTGAGATTTTTTCCTTTTGTTTGGTTCGGGTTAAACGCAGGTTAGAAAAAAAAAATATATTTTTGGTTTTGAGTTGCGTGTGGTATAGTACTGATATAGCCACATAAGGATAACCCGGTCCAGAAGCTCCTTACTCAACCAGCGAACCACTCGAACTACTGGCATGTCGACATGACTCCGTCGACATGCTCAAATCGACTTCCCTAAGGTCGATTCCACTGAGCGATCAAGAAGAGGCAGAAATGGTCTAGTCGACTCTCGCAAGTCGACCTTAGACTATCGACTTTCATTAGTCGACATCAATGAAAGTGGAACAGCAAGAGTATAGCGCCCAGGCATCCCGATATCCAAAAATCGACTCTCAGCAGTCGACTGGACTAAGACGACTCTCTGAAGACGACTTCGCCTCAAAGAATTAGCCAAGCGTAGCCTCTGAATCCGCACGAATCCATAAGTCGACTTCCTAGCTCTCGAGGTCGACTCTCTACATCTCAAGGACCAGAACAGTGAAGACGATTCACTACACTTATAGCCTATCTGAAGCTCTACATACCATAAAGGGTATGAAGGAATCTTGTGATGACTCAGCAATAAGGGGAGACGAATCGACCGGGGCATTTTAGAACTTCTAAGTCCACCGACTTGGGCATTCTGGGTAGTTCAGGTAAATATTCACTCCTATATAAAGGAGGTGAAGTAACCCTAAAACCCTAACTCTCATTCATTCCCACTCTCCCCATAGCTGTTGCGCAGCATCCCTTCATCACCCTCATACTGACTTGAGCGTCGGAGGCTCTACGCCGGAAACACCTCCGGCGTTGAGTTTTTGCAGGAATCTCGTGGTCTAGCAACGATTGGGAAGCGGTTCAAGCAGATCTGAGCTCACCACAACCGGTTTACTCCAGATCTGGAAGTAGACTTATCATTTGGCGCCGTCTGTGGGGAGTTCTTGAAGGAAGGAAGAGCTTCACACCCAGCTCCGATCTGTTTGCTGATGGCGGAGAAAGAGGGCTTGCAGAGGAACTTGAGCAAAGAATTTAGAGGGACGTGGATGGACAAGAGGCTACCACCGCTCTCCACCACCAAATACCCCGTAATGCAGATGATGGGGATGCCGCCTTTCGGAGGACTTCCACCACCAGGACTGACGTTGGGCGGAGAAACACCTGTGACTCCAACCGGCGTGAAGCTGCAAGTGTTGACCCAGGCAGGAACAAGTCAAAACCCTAACCCAGATGGAGAGAAGGAGCCAACGGAGGTGTCTCGACGCGAGGGAAAACAGATACAGGAGGTACCGGAACATAAACAACCCCGCGTCGAGGAACAGACTTTAACAATGACGAGGAGTGAAATGCAAAAGATGATTGCTGAAGCCGTGGCTGCCCAGATGAAGTAGATAGCGCAGGCCGAGCAGCAGCCCCGGGTCGAGCACCAGCCCCATGTCGAGTAACCCCCTCGAGTCGAGCAGCAGCCGCGTGGCGAGCAACAAGCCCAGTCGAATGTACAACAGAACAGAAGGGTAGATGAAGAGGAATCCTCCGTTCGAACTGTTAATCCACAGGCGAGGGACGAGACGTTAGAGCGACTACTGGCACAGGTTCGCGACTTGCAAGCTCGAGTCGATGGGAGGAAGAGCATAGGAGCAAAAGAACACCCATTCTCGCAGCAGATCCTGAGAGCCGACTTACCCAAAGGCTTCAGGGAGTTGAACATATGGTATGACGGTACCACAGACCCATCTCGACATCTGAGGAGTTTCGAAAATATGGCAGTACTGCATCGCTACAGCGACCCCGTGCAATGTCGCGCTTTCTTGACGACTCTGACAGGGTCGGCCCAGGACTGGTTTCATCAATTACCGGCCGGATCGATTAGGGATTTTGACGGTTTCAGCTCGAGCTTCCTTAACCAATTCGCAAGTGTGAGGGTGCAAGAGAAATCTTACCTCTCGTTGATTAGCATGCAGCAGAAGAAGGGCGAGTCGTTGCGGGAGTATGTGGCAAGATTTACCAATGCGTGCGTCGAATGCCCAACAGCGACGGAGGAAATCAAATCGGGAGGACTGACGAGGGGATTACTACCAGGGTTGTGTAAGAACTCTTTGGCCAAGCGACCTGGTAGGAGTTTCGATGACGTATTGGGAAGGTGTGCCAAATACATGAATGTCGAGGAGGCCGAAGCCGACTACTTGCAAAGTGTGAAGATGTCTCAAACCGACAGTCGAGACGACAAGAAGGAAAAGAAGGGCCAATCGACAGGAGATAGAAGGGGATCCTCGAGGGCCGATAGGGGTGAAGGCAGATCTAGGGGATGGATACCAACTCAATATACACCCCTGTCGGCACCCCACGCAAGAATTCTGGAAGTTATGGAGAGGGAAATCCGCGACGACGTGGTGAGATGGCCGCGGACGAGGAAGGACGGACCCATAAAGCCCAAAAGCAACTTATACTGTCGATTTCACAAAGATTACGGGCACAACACTGACGACTGTCGACACTTGAAGGACGAGATTGAAAGGTTGATAAAGGCAGGCCACCTGAAGGAGTTCATATACAAAGATCAGGAGAGGTCGAGCAGGAGACGAGAAAGGAGCAAGAGTCCTCGCAAGAGGGCGAGATCACCAGACAAGGAGGAACTCCCACCAAAAAGAGGGGTCATTAACATGATTTTCGGAGGATCGACTGATGGAGATTCCAATCGGGCAAGAAAGGCCTATGCTCGGGGCTGATATGCGAAAGTCGAGGTGCAGCAGGTCGACGAGAGTGGACCGGTAATGAACTTTGGACCGGCGGACGTTGGTGAAGTCGAAAGGCCGCATAACGACGCTTTGATGATAACGGCGCTGATATCAGGATACGAGGTGCAAAGGGTGTTTGTCGACACCGGGAGTTCCGTGAACGTAATTTTCTACGAATGCCTCAGGAGGATGGAGCTTGACATTGAATTTACACCCCTACACACATCACTCTTTGGATTCAACGGCTCGGAAGTCGCTCCCCTAGGAGAAACTATGCTTGATGTCGTCCTGGGGGAAGGTGACTTGAGGAAGGCAAAGATGGTGAGATTTGTGGTCGTCGATGTCGAGTCGGCTTATAACGTAATCCTAGGGAGACCAGCGCTCAACGCGTTTCAAGCAGTCCTATCACATGAAGCTGAAGTTTCCCGTAGGAGATCAAGTGGGAGAGGCTCGAGGAGATCAAAAGTTGTCGAGAACATGTTATCAAATTGCGGTCAAAACCAATCAACGAGCTGAGGTAAGAGAAGGCAAGAGACCGATGACGAGTGAAAAAAGGCCGAGAAGGAATGACCTCGAGCCTCATGGGGAATTGATGGAAATTCAAATCGGAGAATCAAAGGACCAAACCACCAAAGTCGGGAGAGAGTTGGAGGACGAATTGCGAGAACAGTTGGTGGGATTGCTGAAAGAATTTAGGGACATATTCGCTTTTTCGCCTGAGGAATTGACGGGAATCGACCCAGAGGTTATGGAACACAAACTCAATGTCGACCCCCTCAGAAAACCTGTGAAGCAACGACTCAGGCACCATGGCGCCGAAATCGACAAAGCAATCGAAGTCGAGGTGGATAAGTTGCTGAAGGCCAAACATATCAAGGAGATCCAATTCCCCGAATGGATATCTAACACAGTTATGGTGAGGAAGGCATTGAACAAGTGGCGTATGTGCATCGATTTTCGTGACTTAAACCTGGCGTGCCCTAAAGATCATTACCCTTTGCCTAGAATCGACCAGTTAGTCGACTCCACAGCTGGTTGCGAGCTGCTGAGCATGATGGACGCATCTCAAGGATACCACCAAATTCCATTGGCCCCCGAGGATCAAAGCAAAGTAAGTTTTGTGACGAGTAAGGGGACATATTGCTACGTCGTCATGCCCTTTGGCCTAAAGAATGTGGGAGCAACCTACCAGCGGCTGATGGATAGAATGTTCAAACCTCAGATCGGTCGCAATATGGAAGTGTACGTCGATGATATCCTGGTAAAGAGGAAATCCTCGACTTCACACCCAGACGACTTAAGGGAAACCTTCAGCACCCTTAGGGCGTTTGGGATGAAGTTGAATCCGAGCAAATGTACCTTTGGAGTGAAAGCAGGACGATTTTTGGGATATGTTGTCACAGAATGAGGAATCGAGGTAAACAGAGACAAGGTGAAGGCCATACTCAACATGGCTCCACCGCGAAACATCAGAGAAGTCCAAGTGCTGATGGGAAGGATTGCAGGCTTGAGCAGATTCATCGCTCGGGCGGCCGAGAAGAGTTTCCCTTTCTTCAAATTACTCAAGAAAAAGACGGTTTTTAAATGGAGTGACGAGGCGCAGATGGCCTTCGAGAAATTGAAGGAGTTCCTGGGCGAACTGCCCTTGCTGACCAAACCAGAACCAGGTGACGAGTTGATCCTGTATGTTTCGGTGGGGGAGTTTGCTTTGAGCTCAGTATTGCTGCGGAAGGAGGGAAGCTCCCAACAGCCGATTTACTACACAAGTCGAGTACTCCAGGGTGCGAAGACGAGATACCCAGAAGTCGAGAAAGCTGCCCTGACACTAGTTATAACAGCCAGAAAATTGAGGCCTTATTTTCTGAATCATACAATAGTGGTGAGAACGAATTTTGGGTCGACCTACTGTCTCAGGTCGACTCGTAAAGTGGGCTGTGGAGTTGAGCGAATATTCTATCAAATACGAGCCGAGGCGAGCCATTAAAGCCCAAGCCTTAGCCGATTTCATTCAAGAAGGCACCAAAGGAGAGGAAAGGAAATGGATAATGCATGTCGACGGGTCTTCTGCGGCCAAAGGATCTGGTCTGGGAGTCGTCCTCGTATCCCCTGAAGGCGAGCAGCTCGACTTCACCATCAGAATGGGATTCAAAGCCTCAAACAATGAAGCTGAATATGAGGCACTTATCAAAGGGATTCAACTGGCAATCGGTGGCGGGGCAACAGAGATCGCAGCACATTCCGACTCGCAGCTCGTCGTCGGACAGGTGTTGGGAAATTGTGAAATAAAGGAAGATAGAATGATGAAGTATGTCGAGGAAATCCAAAGCCTTATACAAGGATTGAAGAAGTTTGAGTTAACACAAATCCCGCGAGAAGAAAACAAACGAGCCGACTGGCTCGCAAGAATCGCAAGCTCGAACGTGGGAAAAGGAGGAAATCATATCACCACGATGCACCTCGAGGGAAGCGTTCTGAGCGAAACCATGGAAATAGACGAGAAGGATGATTGAAGGAAATCGATTCGCGAACTCTTGCAGGGCCGAGTCCCTGCAGGAGACAAGCAGGAGGCGGAAAAGGTGGCTCGATATTTGAGCAAATACTTCGAAGTCGACGGGATTCTATACAAGAAATCACTGGTCGGGCCCCATCTGCGATGTGTTTCAGAAGAAGAAGGAATACATGTTCTGAGAGAAATCCATGAAGGATGTTGCGGAGCACACATAGGATCTCGAGCACTGACTGGCAAAGCCCTGCGAGCAGGGTATTACTGGCCCAAGGTGCGAGCAATGGCGGAGAAGCTCGTGCGAGAATGCGATAAGTGTCAGCGACACGGCCAAGTCACCCATGTTCCAGCTGAATATATGACGACAATCAACTCGTCGATACCCTTTGCGCAATGGGGAATCGGCTTGGTGGGCCCGTTGCCAATGGGGACGGGACAAAGAAAATTCTTGGTGGTCGCGGTCGACTATTTTAGCAAGTGGGTCGAGGCGGAACCCTTGGCGCGAATTACTGAAGAAAAGATGATACAATTCTTGTTCAACCATATCTGTTGTCGATTTGGAATTCCGAAGGTGTTAATCTCAGACAATGGAACCCAATTCCAAGGAAAACGGATCCAAGCATGGTGCCTCGACATGGGAATCAAACATATATTTGCGTCAGTCGCACATCCACAAGCAAATGGGCAAGTCGAAGTTACTAATCGAACTATCCTCCAAGGATTGAAGAAAAGACTGGAAAAAGCGTCGGGAGCTTGGGTCGACGAGTTGAAAACAGTCCTATGGGCCTATAGGACGACTCCAAGAAGTTCGACGGGACAATCCCCATTTCACATGGTCTATGGATGGATGCGTTATTGCCAATTGAAGTCGGCCTCGACTCCCACAGATCGAAGTTCTACAAAGAAAGGAGAAACGAGGAAATGATCGAAGAGGCCCTAGACCTAATTGAAGAAGGTTGAAAAGAAGCCTGGGTGCGATCTGTCAAGTACAAAGAGAAGATGCGAGCAGCCTTCGACAAGAAGGTCCGAACCAGACGATTCCAAGTGGGGGACCTCGTCCTCAAACAAGCCGATGCTCTCAAACATGTCAGCAAGCTCGAAGCTAACTGGGAAGGGCCCTACACTATCACAAAGGTGCTCGAGAGGGGCGCATATGAACTCGAGGATGGAGAAGGTCGACAACTCCCGTGATCCTGGCATGTGATCCATCTCAAACGCTTTTACGCTTAAGGCAATATTTCGAATTACTTTTTGTACTGAACAATGTCTGAATTGAAATTCAATGATGAAATGAATCTGTTTTATGCTTCAATTATGTTTCTTACATTTACACGTCGACTTCAATATGATTGTATGCAAAATCGAATTTTTCAAAAAGGCTATGAAGCCGACTAACTTTGCAACGATTATGAAATCAACTAACACAACTACGAAGTTGTAGAATTCTCGAGCGGAATATCGAGCAGGCTACGAAGCCTTCGACTACGAAGTCGACTAACACAACTACGAAGTTGTAAAATTCTCGAGCGGAATCTCGAGCAGGCTACGAAGCCTTCGACTACGAAGTCGACTAATACAACTACGAAGTTGTAAAATTCTCGAGCGGAATCTCGAACAGGCTACGAAGCCTCGACTACGAAGTTGACTAACACAACTACGAAGTTGTAAAATTCTCGAGCAGAATCTCGAGCAGACTACGAAGCCTTCTACAACGAAGTCGGCTAGCACAGCCATTAACAATTGGAACTCTCGAACGGAATCTCGAGCAAGTCATAAATCTCACTCACGACATTGGTAAACACAATTATGTAATTGACGCATTTACAGAATGAAAATTCTCGGACAATCAAATTTGATACACATCTAGATAACGAACATCTACACGGCCACAAAGCTGTTCAAATCGTTGCTCGACTTCCACCAGCTCGCAAGAAGGGTTGGGAAGAAGACGAGTTGAAAACTTGTGTTTATCAAGATATGAAGCTGCTAAAATCTTTACTCGACTTCGACCAGCTCGCAAGAAGGGTTGGGGACAAGACGAGTTGAAAAACTTGTGTTTCACAACTAAGAAGCTGTTCAAATCGTTGCTCGACTTCGATCAGCTCGCAAGAAGAGTTGGGGAGAAGAGGAGTTGAAAAAGTTGTGTTTCACAGCTAAGAAGCTGTTCAAATCGTTGCTCGACTTCGACCAGCTCGCGAGAAGAGTTGGGGAGAAGACGAGTTGACAAAATTAACGTTTATTAGCTATGAAGCTGCTAAAATCATTGCTCGACTTTGACCAGCTCGCAAGAAGGGTTGGGGAAAAGATACACGGGAAACGACAGCAAAATAATTTGAAATACAGCTAACACAAGTAATGAAAGGAAAAGAGAAGATTATATTGATTCGAAAATTCATTACACTAACAGTCATCTCGACCTTTACATAACTTGAAAATAGGTCGAGAACGACAAGAAAAAAAAAAAGAAGAAGAAGAAAGGAAAAAAAAGAAACAAACAAAAACAGCGGCACGGCCCGAGAATAGACAAACACAACTAAGAGTCGCCAGTCGACTTCTCAGCCATGTCATCTCCACCTTCCATCCCGACGGATTCAGTTTTATTATCAGCATCTTTTTCATTTTCTTCGGCAAGCGGCTCCGTCCCCTGCTCCTCGCCTTCCTCCACATCCACGACTTCGGCCGCACGACTAACCCCCTCTGGCCTGACTAATTCGGTCGAACCGACCAGAGGTGCGATGGGAGCCTCGAGTTGCGAGCTTAGGCCAGCCTTGCGAATGGCCCAGGCCTCGATTCCCGTCCACCACGGGAAGTCTTCGGGAAGGGACGAGTCACCCTCATAGCCTTCGGGGTCAGGGAGCGTCTTTTTAACCGCCTCGCGGTCGACCTTCCCAGCAAAGTCGGACCCCTCTACCACCGCCTCCCACGCGTCAAAAGCAAAGTCGAAATATTGGGCGACGGCAGGGCAAAGCTTGTCGAGGAAAGCAAGGGAATTGCAGAAGGCCTTCACGACCTCTTGGCGATAGGTCTCGAGGAAGATGGCGCCCATCGGGGACTTCAGAAAGGTCCTGCGCCCCTCCTCGATGCCGCTCTCCCTCTCGGCCATAGCCTCGTCACGCGCCTTGTCGAGGTCGGCCTTGAGCTTGTCGTTCAGGTGCCGAAAAACGGCCTTATCGGCCTTCAACTTGTCGACCACGGCCTTCGAGGCTTTCAAGTCTTCTTTCAGCGCCTCGATTTCATGGCGCTGAGCTTCACATTTGTCCTCAAGGGACTTAGTGGAGGCAAGAGGAGCCTTGCTCGTCTCCTCGAAGCATGGGAGCGCCGCGGCCAGGAACTGCGAAAGAACATGAAAAACAAATGAGATTAGATGGACCAAGTTTAAAAGAAACATACAAAAACAAAGTCGATTAAAAGATAAGAAGAATACCCGAGAAAGGCACAAGACTGCATAATTTGAACGCTCATAGAGGTTCCCCTCGACGCGCTCCTTGTCGACGTCGGGGATAGTGGAATTGAGGTACTGGGCCACCTGATAGGGCTCAGGGTGGTTCCAGAGTCGAGACGGCATTTTGACCGTCACGTCTTGGACGGTGATCGGGGCTTTGGCGGGCTTCTCGACCGCCTTCCCTTTCCCTTTGTCGACCTTGCGACGTTTCAGGTCGTCTGGGATCAGGACGACGGCCCGGTCATCTTGAGCCCTCTTGCGGGAGCTGGAGCCCGATGGTTTGTTTTGGGCGGAACCAGGGTTCTCGACCCTGGACTTCTTCGCAGCAGTCGACTCGACTGCCGCACCAGCGGGACGGGAAGGAGGTGGAGCAGAGCCACCCACCGGCTTCTCGGCCGGTTGTTTCTTGAGCTCGAAACGTTTAAGTGCCTTAACTGAAATAATAGAAAAGAAGTTAGTATATGAAGAACACTTAAGTCATGATTCGAATGATCAAAGCTTACAAACAGTTACACGAAGGAAGTATGTTAAGAAGCTTACGGGGGTCATCGAGACGAGGAAGGTCCTCGTAGATGACGATACGAGCATGATTGACCAATTCACGGTCCTTTATTAACTGACGAGCACTATACGTATGCTTATTGAGCTCCTCCAGCAGAGTAGCGAACTCGTCAGAGTGGGGTCGTTTATTTTGTTTCACTTTTGAGGTGATCCATTTATTCACATAGGGATATATGCCAGGAGTGGGTCGAGTGAAAACAAACTTCGACTTCCACTCGGTGACATTCGATGAGAGATCGTCAAGAAAGGTGATGCCGGCACGACGACCCAGGCAGTGAGCGCCTTTGGAGAGTCGATTGCCATAGCAATAGAAGAAAAACTCGGGCGAAAAGAATTTGAGTATTATTCGGGAGACGACTATAATGGCTATCATAATACGGATAGCATTCGGAGAAAATTGGTTTATGGGGATATTATACAGGTTACTTATTAGTAGAAGCTCGTCTTGGATAGGGAAGCGAAGGCCGAGGACGACTTGGTCTACAAAAAACGTATGGCAACCAGGAGGAGGATGAGCGAAATCGTCATTAGGACCTGGGGCGACTAACTCCCAGTCGGAAGGAAGCCCGCTAAACTTCCTGAAGCCCTCGACCTCGGCTGCAGAGGCATAACAAAAAGGATTTAAAACAGCTAACCTAGCTAAGAGACAAGCTATTGATACAACATTTTGAGAATTAAGAAGTGGAACAAGTATTGGTACAGATACAGGGCTGGTTCTATAAACAGGGATGTCTAATAACCTAAGAGGAATACCTCGAGGAATAAGATCAAGACGAGGAGGATTTCCTCGAGAAGGACTCTTAACGATGTCGACTAAACCGCCCTTCAAGAGCGCTTGGTCATGCTGCTCCCAGTCGGTAGAAGAAGCAGTGGCGAGAGGAGGAGAAGAATGGGAAGGCAGCGAAACCATCCTATAGCCGGTTACCTCGACAGAGTCAGAACTAGAACCCTCGTCGGTTTGATAAATGTAATCGTTGATCTGTTGACCAAGGGAGCCAGAGAGAGGAGACGAGTCGGAAGCTAAGGAAAGAAAAAGAAGGAGAAGGTCGAAGTTAGTAAAGTCACGAGTTAGGGCCTACAAGACCGAATCAGGACGACTCGCAATAATCGACAGAGGAAGAAAGGGCAAAGAAGGGGCAATCGCTATCGGTATCTCGACTTAAACAAACCAGTAAGTCGACCTTAGTCGACTCGAAAAGAAATAACTGAAGAAAGAAAGCCACTAAGTCGACAAGAGTCGACTTAGCGACAGGAGAAATCGGCTGCACATCGGCAGCCGACGATTGGTGAAAACAATAAATCCGGACAGAGAATGCGCGTAAAAAGATCCAATGAGTAATCTATAATAAATCTCCGAAGAACACAAAGAACTCACATGGACTTCAACATCAAAAAGGCCAGAAAAAATTAAAGAAGGAAAAACCAACAGAAAGTTAAGAAATAAGAGAGAATAGTAAACTTACACATGGTGGCCGGATTGAATTCGAAAGAAGTTAAGGTCGCCGGAAACGAATATCGCTGGTGAAGCCGAAACTCGCAGGTCGCCAGAAAGCTTGAAGAAAGTTGAGAGAGAGAGAGAGCAAGAAGTTTTGGAATGCAAAAAGTGGTTTGTCGAGAAATTGAAGTATATTCATATAAGGAAGTGAGGTGTGTGGATCGTTGGATCATCAAGAGAACCAACGATCCAGATGAGGCACGGAATTCGAAGAGACAACGATGGAGATGACGCGGGTCACTTTAGGGTTTCAAAATTTGAAATTTGAAATAAGTCTGTCAGAGTGTCAGACTTATCCAAAAGAGCAATCATGAGATTGAGGTGCGCACTAATCGATTGACGAGACGAGTTGTAGAAGAAGCCAGTACGAGCAAGAATGGCAGGCAGACGACACAATTATACTTCACCAAATTTACTCTTAAGCAGTCGACTGCTTAGAGTAATTTTTGGGGGGGACTAGATGATATAGCCACATAAGGATAACTCGGTCCAGAAGCTCCTTACTCAACCAGCGAACCACTCGAACTACTCGCATGTCGACATGACTCCGTCGACATGCTCAAATCGACTTCCCTAAGGTCGATTCCACTGAGCGATCAAGAAGAGGCAGAAATTGGTCTAGTCGACTCTCGCAAGTCGACCTTAGACTATCGACTTTCATTAGTCGACATCAATGAAAGTGGAAAAGCAAGAGTATAGCGCCCAGGCATCCCGATATCCCAAAATCGACTCTCAGCAATCGACTGGACTAAAACGACTCTCTGAATACAACTTCGCCTCAAAGAATTAGCCAAGCGTAGCCTCTGAATCCGCACGAATCCATAAGTCGACTTCCTAGCTCTCGAGGTCGACTCTCTACATCTCAAGGACCAGAACAGTGAAGACGATTCACTACACTTATAGCCTATCTGAAGCTCTACATACCATAAAGGGTAAGAAGGAATCTTGTGATGACTCAGCAATAAGGGGAGACGAATCGACTGGGGCATTTTGGACCTTCTAGGTCCACCGACTTGGGCATTTTGGGTACTTCAGGTAAATATTCACTCCTATATAAAGGAGGTGAGGTAACCCTAAAACCCTAACTCTCATTCATTCCCACTCTCCCCATAGCTGCTACGCAGCATCCCTTCATCACTCTCATACTGACTTGAGCGTCGGAGGCTCTACGCCGGAAACACCTCCGGCGTTGAGTTTTTGCAGGAATCTCGTGGTCTAGCAACGATTGGGAAGCGGTTCAAGCAGATCTGAGCTCACCACAACTAGTTTACTCCAGATCTGAAAGTAGACTCATCAAGTACCAAAAGAAAAAAGAAAGATTTTGTCATTTGATTTCTTGGAGAGTGACGTGAGTTAAAAAAAAAATAAAAAAAAAAAAGAGGGGAATTTTTCCTTGATTTGTTGCATGAGTAATTGTTTAGGAGAAGGAGTTTTGTCTTGGTTGGTATTGGTTCGCGAGAGTTATTGCACAAAAAAAAAAGGAGATCTCTTCAAAATGAGTCCACGAAGTAAAGAGCGAAGGAAAGAAAGGAAAGACATGGCCAACATGAAGATGAAGGACATACTCGAGAGCTTGGACGTGCAATTCCGAAGCATGAGCGAGGCCATGGACAACCTAGGCGAAGGGCTCGACACCACCAATGCATCGGTGCGCGATTTAATAGAGATCATGAACCGGAGGTTCGACGAGATGGCGCGCAGCTTCCAACACCAGCAGGCGCGGCCACCATTGCGGCCACACGGACGCGAACGACCCGAGGAGCACCAGCAGCGCCGCGCCGAGTACGAACAGGAGAAGGAATTCGAGAGCCACTGGCTCGACGAGTGCTTAAGGGTTGCGCATCGACCAACCCCGAACGATGCTCGGCCACCACCGCACAATGATCGACCACACCCGCGTGAAGCTCGATCATCACCTTACGGGTACGATCGGGCCAGGAGAGAGCTCGAGCAAGCTGAGATCGAGCAAGAGGAGTCGCGAGCGATTGGTAAGGCCCAAGGCGAGTCCAAGAAGGAACAACGCCACGTGGTGCAGAGCGCGAGCAGCAACAAATCGGGGGCGCGACCACCGAACACTTTTCGACCACCAGCCTCAAACGTTAAGAGATTGTCGTTCATGGAGATAAGGCGCCGAAAAGAGAAAGGCCTATGCTTCAAGTGCGAGGAGAAATCCACGCCGGGGCATCGGTGCAAGCAGGCCTTTGAGATTCGATTGGACGACTCGGATGAGTAGGAGCCAGAGGGTTGGAGTGAATTTTCGTTAGAATTTTCGGGATACTTTGACGACGAAGAGGCGGCCAAAGATGAACACATCCATTCGGACAAATATGACGAGCGCACGGCCGAGTATGGAACAACCGACTACGAGGAGTCACCTATCTTAGATACTTATCTCGATGGGTCCGATGAAGTCGAGAACAAAGAAGAAGAAGTCGGTGCAAAAGGTAAAGAAGAAGAGCCCCGATGGGAGTCACTTGATGTGTCCTTGAGGACAAGGACAAACTTTAAGGGGGCAGGAATGATGCGAATGTGGGTTTCGAGGCCCGAGGACGCCGAGAGCCGATGGCCGAGACGACCCGAGAAGGCCGAGGAAAGGGCCAAATTCACGTATGCATGGCCTAAGAGACGGGTATGAGCCCGTATACGAGGCGCACGAATACAAAAGGAACGGCACGAGTCGAACCATCAGGGCTGTGCAAAGGAGGTTCGTGATGGGCGCACGCGAGGAAAACGCGCAATGCGTAGACACGCGATACGCGTGGGCCGCGTAGCAAGGCGCGCGAGGGTACACGTGAAGATGCGCATCCATCAACACGAGCGGGTGCGCGAGATGAACCGACGGCAAGGGCGCGAGCATGCACATTGGCATAGACATGCATGGTCGAGACACGGGAAGCCGCCAGGGTCGAGCCTGCAAGGACGAGTATGCGGCATGAGGGGTCGCAGCCAAACAGGCCGAACAAGAAGGTCGGGTGGTCGACTCTCGGATGGTCGACACTCGCGAGCTCGAATGGGCCTATCACATGATCGACACTCGCTAGGTCGATCGAGCGGTAGGACGAACAGATGGACGATGCTCGTAGAGTCGAGGACGCGCATGGTCGAGGTCGGAGGAATCGAGGCTAGACTCGTGGTATCGAGCAGATCGAGGCATGAGCAGATCGAAGCTAGTTGGGTCGAGCACTACCAAGGTGTGAGGAACGAGGCTAGGCACGGACATCCAGTAAGCCTCGTTGGACAAGGATTAGACGTTGGGGTCAAGTGCGGCCACGCACGCGCTAAGTCGACAAGAGAGGGACTCCTTGAAGGACTAGGCGAAGGCAATGCGGACGAACGCATGGGAGCTTACACATGGACGTGGCTGGACCGAGGGACTCGCGTGAGTTGGCTGGCAACGGGCCAACAGCATCGCGCGAGGAAGCACGTGGAGGCGTGCGCGGACAAGATGCGCGATCACACGAGGCGAGCCGTGTGAGCCGAGGAACGAAGATTCTAGAAGATACTTATTATTTAGATTAATTAGTTTAATTAATTAATTGTTCGATTAATTAATTAATACGTTAGTATAGTTTATTAGTTAGGATTTATTACGTGAATGAGAAAGTTAGATTATATTGCTAGGATTAGTTAGTATTTATTTAAATTAGCCGCATGTTAGCGGTTATTAGATGTTAGGATATATTTATGCCGTGTGTTAGTATAGTTAGCGGATAGGTTAGTTGTTAGGATTAGTTTATGTTAGGATTATTTATTTAGGCGTGAGTTTAATTAGTTTGGTTAGGTATTTTATATTTTGGTAAGTCTTGAAATGTAAGACATTTAGTTGCCTTAGGATTAGATATATTTTCCATAGATTAGAATTATAGTTGGTATAGGACTAGATCTAGTTTTTCTTATAAATACCCTATGTACTCATTCAAATTATTCATCATTGAATATTAATACAAAACCCGAACTTTTGTTCAAACACTTTGCCTTAGATTTCTTCTTGATTTCTTTTGCAATTTTATTCGTTTCAAGAGGCGCTCACGTGGCTCGCGAGACACCTATCGTCCGATTTAAGGCGCGGTAGCGGCTTGTCGACAGTCGGAACACACGATCTTCATCACACAGCCCCAGCGCACGAGACAGCGCCCAGCAGCGCCTGTCCGTGCCATCCAGCGAGGTCTCAGCGCCAGTCGCGCCAGAGCACCTCCGACAGCGCCCGGCAGCGCTGTCCCAGTGTCATGCAAGCGTGATCACGAGCCAGTCGCTCGTGCCCCACGGAGTCGACCTCGGGTCGTGCTAGCAACGCACCCGATTGTCCAGTGCCGTGCCTTAGAGACCCCGAGTCAGGTTCAGAGGTCTCAGGACGTGCCCAGCAGCATGCCCGAGGAATCAGTTGGCCCGGGACGTGCCCAACAGCACGCCCGCGTGCCCAGGAATGCCCGGCAGCACCCTGACAGCCTTAGCCGCGCCCGAGCCTCGCGAGTAGTGTCAGGCCGCGTCAGTCCTCGCGCCAGTCGCACTCGGGTCGTGCCAGCCGCACGCCCAGTGCCCAGTCAGCCCAGGTACGNCTCGTGTTTGGTTGTGCCCAGCAGCGCGCCAACACTCCCAGTGACTCTCGGTCGTGCCCAGCCGCACCTAGTGGCACCAGTCGTGCCAGGACTAGTGTCAGCCGCACAGCCCGCGCCCAGCAGCGCCTAGTACCGTGCCCGATCGCACCCAGCTCGTGCCCAGCACCGTGCCATGGCCCCAGCAGGCCTGGCACGAAACCGAGCCCGGCCAGTCCGAGCAGCCCGTGACCAACCGGTCCAGTGTGAACCGGTGGTCCAACCCGGTCCGGTTCAGCCCGACCCGGTTCAGTCAGTTAGCGAACCGGCCGGTTTAGTCGGCGGTTCGAGTCCGTTTTGGTTCGTGATTTTCGGTCCGAGTCTTATTTCGAAATCTAAGTATTTTTCCGAGCCAAACCAGACTAGTTAAGCATATCAGCATAATTTCCTGACTTAGAATTATTTCAGTGAACCCGTAGAGTGTTCCTTTATATTCGGATGAGTAATCTGATAGAGTAGAGCATCTTAGCATATTATTGAGCATATGACGGGCATAGTACTTAGTATATTTGTTTGCTTATATTTTTATGTAGCTTGAGGAGTCAGCTATCAGCACAGCCGCACTTACTCATTTTCAAAACCGATCAGGTGGGGACCCAGTCTGGGTTATACATTGAGTTTAATAGTCGATATCACGTTCAGGTATGTATATGAGTTTTATCCACTTGGGGTTAAGGCCCAGTTTGCCTTCCCTAAGTTCTGGTGGTTGCCCAGTTTGCCCTAGTTATACCATCAGAGTGTGCACACGGTTACCGGCCAGAGTGTTTCGAGAGTTACCGGCCAGAGATTCCGGGAGTTACAGTCTACTTATATATACAGTTCTGTGATATCATTATTAATATTGCTGTTTACTTTAGAATGGATTTTTATGGAGTACAAGTGGACCGTACTCACCCCCACTTTATATTTTCAGATGGCAGGGTCGGCGGGCAGGCGTGAGATGAGCTGTGGTGGTGGTGGTTGTGAGTTCCGCACGAAAGCTGTTCCCGAGACATTTGTTTAAACTGTTTTGTAAACTATTATAACCACGTATTTTAGACTTCCGCTATGCTTGCGTTTATTTTCGAACATGCATGATGCTATTTTCAGACTTAAATAACTTTACCCAGTTCGCCAGTACGAACGAGTCCAGACTAATATGCATGACTCGTAAAAACATAAACCTGATTTCTTAAAGTCTAAACTAGTCGTTAGACCTAGGTTAAAGGAACGGGATTTAAGCAGAAAAGTCCTTAGCAGCATCCCGAGA
Source organism: Striga asiatica (assembly GCA_008636005.1). Classification (NCBI taxonomy): domain Eukaryota; kingdom Viridiplantae; phylum Streptophyta; class Magnoliopsida; order Lamiales; family Orobanchaceae; genus Striga; species Striga asiatica. The sequence goes on from BKCP01010115.1 coordinate 26,168, forward strand.
TAGTATGCAAATGATTTCGGAAAATTTATAAGCAGTTTTCGAAATAGTTTAAATTTGCGAAAAATTGGCCCTAGTTAGCGGGGTGTTGCAGTTGGTATCAGAGCACTTTTGTGCTTCTGAATGTTTTAAAAGACAGGAAACTTTTGCAAAACTCGACCACACCACACTCACGCCGCGCCGACTACCAGGTAAGTGCATGCTGTAAAAGTTTTTCAAAGTTTATATAAGCAAACTGTACTATGTCTATGCTGGATAAAATTCAGATAATCTGAACTCTAGATGCTCAGATCAGTATAAGACTCCTAGCAGTATTAGATATGTCCTCTATCAGATTCAGAACTCTAGATTCGAACTCTAGTCAAACTCTAGATTATCGAGTTATTTTCAGCAACTCGTCAAGAAATTTGTGCCCATTCCAGTATTCAGCGTTTCTTACAGCCTTATTCAATTTCATCTCCTTCTGACCAGTTATGCGGCTTATTCTCAGATGGCCCGTCGTTCGAACCAAGCTCAGAGAGAGATGACCCAGGCTGAGGTAGTCGTCCAGTTTCGCGGCTACAACCAAGACAAGTTCTCGGGGCAGGGAGACCCTCGCCTAGTTGATGAGTCGATCCAGGGTCTCGGGGCTATTTTCGAGATCATCGAGTGCTCCGAGAGGCACAGCATTCTGTGTGCCCAGGTCCAGATGACAGGAGACGCCAGGCTGTGGTGGAACTCCTACTGGGGCTTGCGCTCTGGTGAGAAGGAGAACCTCACATGGGCACAGTTCAAGGAGATGCTTCGGAAGAAGTACAATCCGGATACTTACAAGGCTGAGATGGAGCGCCAGTTCTTGGCGCTTAAGCAGGGCCACCGCTCGGTAGATGAGTACGAGCGGGAGTTTGTTCGTCTCGGGTCCTTTGTCCCTTATCTGGTGGACACCGAGAAGAAGAAGGCGAGACGTTTTCGGGACGGGCTTCTGCCAGTTATCCGTCACCATGTAGCGGGACACGGCGTCCAGTCTTACGCCGACGTCGCTAGGGCCCAGGAGACAGATGCCAGTCTCAGGATGGACTCAGCTCACCCCCGGTGTTGCCCCCAGCTCAGTATCCGGCACTACCCCCAGCTCAGCCAGAGCCTGTCCAGCAGGCGAAGCCTAAGAACAAGAGAAAGTGGAAGGGTCAGCAGAATGACCGGAGGAACAGGCAGAGGCAGCCACAGGTTCCACCATGTGGCACCTGCGGACGCCCACACCGCGGAGAGTGTCTTGCTGGGCTGAACGTCTGTTTTCACTGTCGGAGGCCTGGACATACCGTCCGGAACTGTCCGGATAGGCAGCAGCAGCCCCAACAGCTGCAGCAGCAGCAGCAGAGGCTGCCTCAGCAGCAGAGGCGAGGACAGCAGGCTCAGGTGTATGCAGTTGAGCAGGCTGAGGCAGAGCAGAACCCAGGTACTATGTCTGGCATGATTGTTTTGAATGATGTACCTATATTTGCTCTGTTCGACACTGGTGCGAAGCACTCTTTTGTGTCGACTCGATGTGTGGAGGCCATTGGAGTCCAGCCCATCAACACTGTTGACCCTCTCGAGGTGAGTCTAGCCTCGGGAAGGAAGATAGTGACGAGCTCCAAGGCAGAGGACCTTAACCTTAGTATTGTTACCGGCTTCGATTCGGTCTATTCCCGCTCATTTCACCCCCTCAGCATGTCTTGAGAAAAGGAGGCCGAATCCTGAAGGCCGAAGCTTATGTTATCGAGATGAGGGATTTCGATCTCATTCTCGGTATGGATTGGTTGACGCGTTATCTAGCGGACATTCGTTGCCACGATCGGGAGGTTATTCTTCATCTTCCGAAGGACAGTCAGATCACTTTTTTCGGCTCGAAGACGCGAACCCTACCTCGTGTTGTTTCAATGGCGAAGGCGAGGAAGATTCTACGCAGAGAAGATTGTCAGGGCTACCTGGTGAGCCTTGTCGATGAAGAATCGAGAGCACAGACACCTCACGACGTTCCAGTCATACGTGAGTTTGCGGATGTGTTCCCGGAGCAGCTACCAGGAGGACCGCCCAACAGGCAGGTGGAGTTCACCATCGATCTTGTTCCAGGAGCAGGACAGGTGTCTAAGGCACCTTACCGTATGGCTCCGAAGGAGTTGCAGGAGCTGAAGATGCAGATCGAGGAGTTGTTGAAACTCGGTTTTATCCGACCCAGCGTCTCACCTTGGGGAGCACCCGTCCTATTCGTCAAGAAGAAAGACGGATCCATGAGAATGTGCATCGATTACCGGGATATCAACCGGTTAACGGTGAAGAATAAGTATCCGCTCCCCAGGATAGACGACTTGTTTGACCAGCTGAGAGGAGCTCGCGTATTTTCCAAGATCGATTTATGCTCCGGCTATCATCAGCTGAAGATTAAGGAGTCCGATGTAGCCAAGACTGCTTTCCGGACAAGATATGGACACTACGAGTTCGTGGTTATGCCGTTTGGTCTGAGCAATGCACCGGCGGTGTTCATGGACTTGATGAATCGGGTGTTCCATCCGTACTTAGACCAATTTGTTATCGTCTTCATTGATGACATTTTGGTCTACTCCAGGAGTTTGGAGGAGCATGAGCAGCATCTGAGGGTTGTTCTCGGGACCCTTAGACGAGAAAAGTTGTACGCCAAGTTCTCCAAGTGTGAATTTTGGCTGAAGCGAGTGGCATTTCTAGGCCACATCATCACCGAGAGAGGCATTGAGGTTGATCTGGCGAAGATTGCTGCCATTCGGAACTGGTCAGCACCCAGAAGTCCCACCGACGTCCGCAGTTTTCTCGGTCTAGCTGGGTACTATCGCAGGTTTATCGAGGGATTTTCTAAGATTGCCCTTCCCTTGTCCAAGTTGACGAGGAAATATGTGAAGTTTGAGTGGACGAGTCGTTGTGAGGAGAGCTTTTAGGAGCTCAAGAAGAGGCTTACGACGACTCCAGTGCTGACTATTACGGATCCTACTCGAGGTTTCACCATCTATAGTGATGCCTCGAAGCAGGGTCTTGGGTGTGTGCTGATGCAAGATGGCCAAGTCGTTGCGTACGCTTCACGTCAGTTGAAACCCCATGAGCAGAATTACCCTACGCACGACCTAGAGTTGGCAGCGATTGTGCATGCACTCAAGATATGGCGCCATTACCTGTATGGTGGTCGGTGTGAGATCTTTACCGATCACAAAAGTTTGCAGTATATCTTCACTCAGAAGGAGCTCAACATGCACTAGAGGCGATGGTTGGAGCTTGTGAAAGATTATGACTGCACCATACAGTACCATCCGGGGAAGGCGAACGTGGTAGCAGACGCCCTAAGCCGTAAGGTGAGGGGTGAGTCAGTCTGCTCGATCACCGATCAGCGCCGGCTTATCCGAGAGTTTGCCCGGATGCAGATTGAGGTTGTCGACTCACTTCCTAAGGAGATTTCGGGGAGTGTTAGCTCAATGCGAGTTCAGCCCATGCTGAGAGACAGAATCCGGCGGGAGCAATCCTGCGATCAGTTCATTCGCACTTTAGAGGCGAAGGTTCACGCCGGAGGCATAGAGGGCTTTTACCGAGGCACAGATGGAGCCTTGGAGTTCAGGGGCCGCATTGTCGTGCCAAAAGTCGGGACGTTACGCAAGGAAATCCTGACTGAGGCCCATAGTGCGCCGTATCTAGCCCACCCTGGGAGTACCAAGATGTACCACGACCTGAAAAGGTCGTTCTGGTGGCGAGGTATGAAGAGAGATGTAGCAGACTTCGTGAAGAAGTGCTTGGTCTGTCAGCAAGTTAAGGCTGAGCACAAGAGTCCCATAGGTCTGCTACAGCCGCTTGAGATTCCCAGCTGGAAGTGGGAAGAGGTTACCATGGACTTCATCACAGGACTACCTAAGTCGTCTGAGCATCATGACGCGATTTGGGTAGTGGTAGACAGGCTGACGAAAGTCGCACATTTCATGCCTGTGACGATGACCATGTCGATGGATCAGTTAGCCGAGATATATACCCGTGATGTTATCCGACTCCACGGAGTGCCCGCTATGATCATATCAGATCGAGATCCCATATTCACCAGCTGATTCTTGGAGAGTTTGCATGAGGCAATGGGCACACAGCTAAAGTTCAGTTCGGTTTACCATCCCGAGACGGACAGCCAGTCCGAGAAGACGATCCAGACGCTCGAGGATATGCTCCGAGCCTTGATTCTGGACAGAGGTGCTAAATGGGAGAAGTGGCTGCCACTAGCTGAGTTCGCCTATAACAACAGTTATCAGGCGTCTATTCAGATGGCTCCCTACGAAGCGCTTTATGGCCGCAAGTGTCGGTCGCCCCTGTATTGGGATGACGTCGGAGAGCGACGAGTACTTGGTCCGAAGTTGATCGAGGAGACAGTTGAGAAGGTAGCCTGGATCAGAGAGAGGCTCAAGATAGCTCAGAGTCGGCAAAAGTCCTCAGCCGACCAGCATAGACGGGAGATGCATTTTGAGCCCGAAGATCATGTATTCCTGAAGGTTCTACCTATGAGAGGTGTCGTTCGCTTCGGGAAGAGAGGGAAGTTGCATCCTCGCTATATAGGCCCGTTCGAGATTCTCGAGCGAGTGGGCGAAGTCGCTTATCGATTAGCTCTGCCTCCTGAGTTGGCTAGCGTGCATAACGTGTTCCACGTTTCGATGCTACGCCCATACGTGTGCGATCCCAAGCATGTGCTTCAGCATAGCGAGATTCAGCTTCAGCCAGATTTGACTTATGAGGAGCAGCCGGTAGCAGTATTAGATCGAAAGGTCCTTCGGCTCAGGAACCGAGATGTCCCCCTCGTTCGTATCAGATGGAATCGCCACGGAGATTCAGATGCCACTTGGGAGCGCGAGGCAGACATCAGAGCTCGTTTCCCAGATTTTTAGTTCTGATTGTCCCAGTTGTATATATTTTCAGTTCTTGTATGTATTTCTCCAATTTTAGTATTTCTGAGGACGGAAATATTTTAAGGGAGATAGATTGTAATAGCCCAGTTCTGTATTAATAAAAATGACAGTTATTAGTTCCAAGTTGAACTATTTCTTTTTATTAATACTGCTCGTCTTGAGTTCTGAGCCCAGTTATCAGCTATTCAATCTCAGTTATTAATTTCGGTCCATTTATTTTTAGTACTGGACTTCATTCAGTCAGAATTAATTATTTCAGTTGACGAATAATCGAAACCGAGTATGTCTCGATAAATCGTCTAAGTCAAGCCGTGTCCGGAACCGAGTCGTTCGGTCGTGAGTATCGCGCCAAGCCAATTCCCGAGCCCTAGTAGTCTCGAGTATCATTCAAGCCCTAGTCGCTTGTAGCCTTACTTAGAATATTTTCTAAGTATGAGATCATTTTTATCGAGCCTTCGATATAATTCCCTCGGGCTAAGTAACCCCGCACCGAGCTCGTGCACGGGTCCGAGTCCTCGCGCCCAAGTGTCGCGTGCCTCGCCAAGCCGCGAGTGCCCGAGTCATGGCCGAGTATTGTGAGAATTTTTCCTAAGTATTTTGGGCACTTAAGGTCAGCCCTAGAAGGTGGAAGACCTCGGTCCAAGCTTTACCGAGCCCGGGCCATGAGTCGCGCCCTAGTGCCCGCACCTTAGC
>BKCP01010126.1:8284-31649 GCA_008636005.1 Striga asiatica
TTTCTCTTTTGGGTCAATCTAAAATGGTGCTTCTGTTATTTCTTTTCTAGATGTGGTGTCTATTCCAAAAACCAATGAATATTTCCGTCTCCTGTACGACACCAAGGGCCGATTCCGTCTTCACATAATCAGAGATGAGGAAGCTAAGGTCTGTTTTCTTACCTTCTAGGTTTCTCTTTTGTGTTGAAAATGAAAAATCTGCATATTTCAGTATATATATACGAGGTACTGTGTTGGATGTGTTGAGACACTTCCTAATGGCCTATGAGGTACTGAGTTACTTTGTCGTCAGTGCAAATTCATCTAGGGCATTGAAATCAATATGGATTTGTTGACTGCTGTTAAGAATTTGTACCTGGATTCTATACTTTTCTATTAAATATGGTTTGTAGTAGAGTGTTGAGCCTTAGATAGACGTATATATTTGCATTTTGCACGCATATTCTTCATTTAAGTTCCAGTTGGTCTTGTGATGTGTATAAAGGCATGCGACCTGTACTATTTCTTCTCAGTAGCTTTTCATTTTCATAGTAGATTTTAACACATTCTTTTAATAGATTTTCACGCACCTTTTTCTATGTCTGTTTTACAGTTCAAGCTTTGCAAGGTCCGTTCAGTCAAGTTCGGACAAAAAGGCATTCCTTACCTCAACACCTATGATGGGAGGACCATTCGCTACCCGGACCCGCTAATCAAGGCCAACGACACCATCAAGATCGACCTTGAGAGCAACAAGATTGTCGATTTCATCAAGTTTGACGTTGGCAATGTTGTCATGGTGACAGGTGGCAGGAACAGGGGACGTGTTGGGGTGATCAAGAATCGCGAGAAGCATAAGGGTAGCTTTGAAACTGTCCACATTCAGGATGCAACTGGGCACGAGTTTGCAACTCGTCTGGGCAATGTGTTCACTATTGGGAAGGGCACAAAGCCATGGGTGTCCCTTCCCAAGGGCAAGGGTATTAAGCTGTCCATCATTGAGGAGGCTAGGAAGAGGCTTGCAGCCCAGGGTGCAACTGCTTAGAAGTCTGTGTTTTGCTCTTATCGATGGTTGGAAGTAGTTTTAAATTGTTATAATCTGGTTGTATGCGTTTTGGCTATGTTGTTGAGACTTTCACCGGAATGAACTATTTATTATGTCCTGGATGCTANGTGATGTTTCCCATCGGGAGCTTTTGAATATTTGTCTGCATATTGCGATATACTAAGTTTTGGGATTTTGGTGCATGTGTGTAGTTTATTTCTGAATGATGACGTGCTTATTGATGTTTTGAATATAACTCAGAAATTTTAGGCTTTTTAGATCCAGAAACATATGCCAATGCACAATTAAATTGGCCTCTTATTGTTAGTATAAGGTAATACGACGTGTTTGACAAGTGAGCCAAGTTTGAGCTCATTTAATATTTGATAAATAAAGGTGTTTACATAATATTCTTAACTGTTATCATATATCACAAGTCGAGTTTGAGCTTATTTATTTGCTCTTTACTTGATAACTCAGGTCGACAAGGACTCCAGTCTGAACTTATGTATCTCATGAGCTCGAATTTGGTTCATTTACCACTCTAGTTGTTTAAGATTCTTTGTGATGAAGTTTTTCCCTTTACAACCTCCTTTGTTTCATTTCCTTTCTCTCCGCAAATCAGATCCATTGAGAATTGACTAATTGAGATAAGTTTAGTCCGCTACAGCCTCCTTTATTTTATTCCTTTTCCTCCTCAAATGACATTTTTAGATCCATTGCGATCATTTTCGCCTATTATGTGAGAAATTTGACAAGAGTGACGAACAAATTTTTACTGTCTAGGCAATGAGATGATTTAAGCATACAAAGAAAAAAGGACCAAAATACATTCACATGTTCAAGGCAACTAGGTAGCAAGCAACTCTCTCGTCTGCCACGTTGATTTTGAATCTAACAAATCCAGGACTAAATGCTAAATTCCAGTCTCATCATGTAAGGCGATGATTATGGTACATCCATAAACTAAACTGATACATGCCCCTTCTTTATTCATCTAGCATGAAAAAACGCCGAACGTACTTAAGCCGCTGCACCAACTCCTTCCTCAAGGAGCATTTGATCAAAGTGCCAAACACCTGCACGTGCATTTGAACATCCACAACATTTAGTTAATTTTTAGAGAAAATACAATTGTACAATTGAATAAATTAGGGAAAGAGATTGTCGTACCATGTCCCTTTCCAACTCTCCTCAACTGGGAGACGTACTCTGAGATCTTCTTGATGGCAACAACCTGAAAATAAGTGAAGAGAAACACAGAAAAAGGAACAGCTGATAAAAAGTTTGAAGTTCGGAGGGTTGTGATACTCAAGCTATGTTTTGTTCACTATACAGATTCGCGTCTTGCAGTATGCTATTTTTCAGTAAGTATAATTAAGTTCCACCGCATACAGTTCTGATTGTTCTCTCTGCATGTTATTAATTGACAATTTTTGACATCTATGAGATTTACCTGCTCCGCTAGAAATTCGCTTTCTATGAAATCTGCCATCTGGGGATCGTTGCTTCTATCAGCAGCCTGAGCATTTATGAAAATTGAAATAGAACTCAACATTTTGCAACAGATATAGGAAGTATCTTTAAATCGACTGCAAAAATTTAAGCATTTCAAAAAAATTAGAAAATGTAAATGGGAAAACAATGTCAGACAAGCCTTACAGCATGGAGGAGTAAGAGCTTCTCATTGGCTAATTTTTCCAAGGCCAGTGATAGTTCCATAGCTGACAAATCAATGAGCATTTAAATGACAAATGGTGAGGATCATAATAAGAAAAGAACTTACACGGTCTGCCGGTAAATTACATAGAGCACTGATTTAAGTGGGAACATAACAGGAATATCATATATAACTTACACAGTAACAGGATCATAACATGAAATTATGCATACAGAAACCTACCATAAAGTGCATCACCCATCTCATGGTGATCATATTCTGAAGGTGGTGCCTGCAGCGCGTGCAACCTCACTCTCCCTCCTCGCTTATTCTTTATTTTGCCAAAAGTTTAGGAAAAGCATGTTATATTTTCATCAAGAAACATATGAACAGAATGAACTAGACAAGTGAAAATGTCGTGTTTGACAGTGACCTGATATTCTATTAGCTTCTCCGCATGGTCTCTTTCTTCTAAGCTGGCCTCCTTGAAAAATCTAGTCAAACATCATCATCATCATCATCATCATCATCATCATCATCATCATCATCATAATGCACAGATTTAAGAAGTGAAAAGAAAAAAAAAAATGAAAAGATAAACAAAATATCAGATATTTATCACTCACTTAGCAAGGCCTTTTAGAGCAACATTATCCCTGTCAAAATAGGCGTACATAGAATGGTACACGTACGAGAGATTGTACTCCACACTGAAACCAACAAGAGGAAACCAATGTGTTAACGATAACCTTACATATTTCTACAGAATCTAACATAACAATAAACACTCACAAACAAGACACAAACAGATACTTACGGAAACATATTCTACAAATTGCAGTGATCATCTCACCATTTTCCCCAAAAGGATTCTACTCATGAGGATCATTTTCATTTGCCACTGAACATCAAACAGTACTAACTACTAACTACACCAGAGAGCTGACAATGACATATCTAGATTTTATCAAAATTATCTAAAGATCGCCAGAAATTTATCATACCAGATCAAACTCATTAGCTCGACAACACAAAATTCTTTGAAACATGATAATTGCCCATGCCAAACCATCTTAAGCTGCTTCCCAACTTACCAAACAGCAAGCACTTACAAGTTTTATAGTCGCGAAGAAGAAGAGTAAAAAAGAGATCGACTCACTTGATCTGTTCGTTGAGTGCAGCCTCACATGCATCAGAGAGCCTCTGGCGAGCAAGCGAAACCTCACCAGTCTTCGGGACCAAAAATTCGTCCCTCCGCACCTCCTCCAGCGGCTGAAACACGAAGCCCATCATAGACGAGGCCAATGCCTCGTTCGACGCCGCGACCACAGCAATATTACCGCGTTTCTTCCCGAAACTCAGTCTGCGGCCGGCAAATGAGTTCAGATTCGGAGAGAACGAGCTCGACAGGGCCGTCAGATTCGCCGGAGCCTGAACAGACTGCATGGATACAGCTGAAATGGCCTCCATAAACATCTTCGCCGGAAAAAAAGAATTTCAGATCTGAGGATTGAAGAGCAGAGGATTTGGAAAATGGAGTTTTGGTGTGTGCGTGTGGAGCAGTTGAAAGGGTGTGGGATTTGGATGATATAGAAAGAGACCAATCGGTATACGGCTCTTACTGGCCAATGGGAAGTCACCACGTAGAGAGAGAAAAGGGCCATATGTGCAGGGGCGTGTGGAGGACTCGTGCCTCATCCGAAATCTTGTGGGGTCAAATGAAATATCCCCATTATTGTTGAGCAATTCAAAAGGTATCTTAGCTTCTTCTAATTGTGTTCACATTATGTGGAGTTTCTATATTTGTGGTGTAGAATTTGGTTCATTTCAATCTGCAATTTTTTTTTAAGTTGGATCAATACAAGTTCAAGTTCGTATAGATATATGTATTGGTTCAACAATTAAACAAAATTAACAATTAAACAAAATTGATAATTGCAGTGTAGTCACCGATAGAGTTGATTCCCCTCAAATCTCATTTATAGTTGTGAGATTAATTTAGTTGTGTTTCTTGTTTATTGTATGAATTCAATAAAGTGAGTTAAATAAAAAACGATAGGATTTATGTTGGCGCAAATTAACCGTTAGTCCGTTACTTAATTATACTTTTTTTTTTAATTATTATGCAGATTTTTATTTATAACACTAAGTAGAATAATTTATTTTTTTTAAAAAAAAAAAAGTAAAATGAATTCACCTACATTGTCTCACGTCACAATATGGGCTCTTTGTTTAAATGGGACAGTCAAAGGGGTCATTTATTTAAATGACCCTTTCAACATTGTTTTTGTTTAAGTAACATTTTCTTTAAATAAAGTTAAATAAATATTTGCAATACCTAAAATACCCTTATGTGTTAAATGTCTATAATGTCCTTCTTCTATTTTTGGTTACCAACTTTGTAATTAAAAAAAAAAGAGCAGAATTTGAATCGCTTCTTGCTTTTCTCTCGCTGGTTTCTCTCTCGGTCGCTTCTCTCTTTCGCTCGCTTGCTCCTGTCTCTCTTGCTCTGATTCTCTTAAAAAGGTGAGAACAAAATATGATCATTACACATAAACTTTCAATTCCATATTGTAAAAAAAATGTGGTGATGGTAGATAAATCATGTTAGGGTTTGTTGTTATTTTAGAGATAAAGCATTTTGGGTCATATTTAATGATTGATAAACATATTGGTTTCATACTTATCATGTTTTTGTGGCATTGAGGTTTTTTTTTTTTATTTTTTGTACATAACGAATGTACAGTCGTTATGTAGTTTCATAATGAATGTACATTCGTTATATGAAAAACATCTCATAATGAATGTAGATTTGTTATCTAATTATTTCATAGTGAATGTAGATCCGTTATTTGAGGTTTATTTCATAAGGAATGTAATTTCGTTATGACATATCCCATTGTTTTTAATTATGACATATCCTAATGTAGTTTCGTTATGACATAACAAATGTATTTTCGTTTTGACATATCGCACTGTAGTTTGGTTATGACATATCCCAATGTAGTTTGGTTATGACATATCCTAATGTAGTTTCGTTATTATACTTTGATATGCATTTTGGTTTCATTGTGGTTTCACCCTTTGCCCAATGAAACCAATTGGATGGTTCCAGAAGAAATTATATCAAGAATTGTGTTGCCGCCACCATCACGACGTCCAAGGGGCAGATCTACATTCGAAAGAAAAAAATCGGCAGGTGAGGCTCGAAGAAAATCAACTACTAAACCTCGCCAAATTCGTAAATGTAGTAGGTGTTTCAAAGTCGGTCATAATCGTGGATGGTGTCCAGAGATTAACCTCAATGAAGCAACTTGAGGTTATATTTTGATTAGTGTATTGCTTTTGACTTATAGGGTTTTAATCTTTTTGTATAGTGTTTTGACTCGGCCATATAGTGTTTTAACTTTTTGTTTGTTGTTTTTGATGTGTTCTCCAATTCATTAAAGTGGGTTGCTAAAGCTTGAAATTATATTTTAATTTGTCTTGTGTTCAATTTCTTATGTGTATCCAATGTAGTGATTATTGAAAATATTAAGGGTAATTGATTCACCTAATGTACTTATTGAATAATTGTTATAGGAAATTTAGAAACAAACGACTATAGTCTCGTTTTATAGTATTATATAGTAGTATTACATTAAAAAAGGTTAAAATTATAAGTATAACGAATGTACAGTCGTTATCAAGTATAAAATAATGAAGGTATAGACATGGCCACCTGGTCGCTCGGCCCGCCGACCCCGGCACTGACCCGGCACGGACCCGGTCCGGACACGGCCCGGTCAAACCCGTTGACCACAGGTCCGGGACCGGCCTGGATTTCAGACGGGCCGTGTAAGGGTCCTGTTTTTTCGCCACTGACCGGCGGGCCGGGCCGGGTCCAGTCCGGCACGGAAAAAATCAAAGGTTTGGAATTTTCTTTTTTTTTTTAAGAAAACGGGCCAGACCCCCCGCCGGGCCATGGACCCAGCACGGACCTAGGCCGTGCCGGTTCAGGGTTAGCCCAACCCAGCCCGTCGGCCCGCCGGCCCAGCCCGGCCCGGATTTTGGACATGTCTACGAAGGTACCTTCGTTATCATTATCGCGGGCGCGACACTGAAGGTAAAGATCCGTCAGGCAGAGAGCTTCCCAGGTTGTCGCGGGCGCGACGGGTATCGCAGGCGCGACACTCTGCTCTTTTTTTAAAAATGGAAAGATCATGTAATATCTTTGTAAATTCGTTATTTTAACTTAAAAATGACCAAAATTAGACATATAACGAGTTTAATGTCTTTATAATGTATTATCTAACGAATGCACGGTCGTTTAAGGTGGATTTGATCGAAAAACAACTATAACGAATGTACATTCGTTATATGTACATTCGTTATAGTTGTTTTTCGACACAAATGCGCTTTCTTTATGTTTTTTTCGATCGAATTACTTGATAACGCATGTATATTAATGTTACATGTCATCGGAACGATAGTTTGAAGGTGTTAGAGTGTCGAAACACTCACAACGAAACTCTTTTTTGAAATAACAATACTTGTTTTTTTTTTTTTTTTTGAAAAAATGGAAAGATGATGTAAAATCTTTGTAAATTCGTTATTTTACATGAAAAAATAGATAAAATTAGACCTATAACGAGTTTAATATCTTTATAATGTATTATATGACGAATGCACGATCATTTAAGGTGGATTTGGTTGAAAAAACAACCATAACGAATATACATTCGTTATGGTTGTTTTTCTTAACAAACGTGCTTTCTTTATGGATTTTTTGATCGAATTACTTGATAACGATTGTATATTCATGTTACATGTCATTGGAACGATAGTTTAATGGTGTTGGAGCGTCGAAATACTCACAGCGAAACTCTTTTTTGAAATAACAATACTTGGTGTTTTTTTTGTTTTTGAAAAATGGAAAGATCATGTAATATCTTTGTAAATTCGTTTTTTTAATTTAAAAATGACCAAAATTAGACCTATAACGAGTTTAATATCTTTATAATGTATTATATAATGAATGCACGGTCGTTTAAGGTGGATTTGGTCGAAAAACAACCATAACGAATGTGCATTCGTTATAGTTGTTTTTCGACACAAACGCACTTTCTTTATGGTTTTTTCGATCAAATTACTTGATAACGCATGTATATTAATGTTACATGTAATCGGAATGATAGTTTGAAGGTGTTAGAGCGTCGAAACACTCACAACGAAACTCTTTTTTGAAATAACAATACTTGTTTCTTTTTTGTTTTTGAAAAATGGAAAGATCATGTAATATCTTTGTAAATTCGTTAAAAATAACTAAAATTAGACCGATAACGAGTTTAATATCTTCATAATGGCTTATGTGACGAATGGACGGTCTTTTAATGTGTATTTTGGTCGAAAAAAAACCAACGATTGTACATTTGTTATTTCAATGTTATAACGAATGTACAATCGTTATAGTTGTTTTCCGTAACAAAACGCGCTTTCTTTATGGTTTTTCGATCGAATTACTTGATAACGCATATATATTAATGTTACGTGTCATTGGAACGATAGTTTGAAGGTGTTACAGTGTCGAAACACTCACAACGAAACTCGTTTTTAAAATAACAATACATGTTCTTATTTTATTTTATTTTTTTGAAAAATGGAAATATGATGTAAAATGTTTGTACATTCGTTATTTTACATGAAAAATGACTAAAATTAGACCTCTAACGAGTTTAATATCTTCATAATGGCTTATATGACGAATGCACGGTCGCTTAATGTGGATTTTGGTCGAAAAACAACCATAACGATTGTACATTCGTTATTTCAATGTTATAACGAATGTACAATCGTTATAGTTGTTTTCCGTAACAAAACGCGCTTTCCTTATGGTTTTTTCAATCGAATTACTTGATAATGCATGTATATTCATGTTACGTGTCATTGGAACGATAGTTTGAAGGTGTTAGAGCGTCGAAACACTCACAACGAAACTCGTTTTTAAAATAACAATACATGTTCTTATTTTATTTTATTTTTTTGAAAAATGGAAATATGATATAAAATGTTTGTACATTCGTTATTTTACATGAAAATGACTAAAATTAGACCTATAACGAGTTTAATATCTTCATAATGGCTTATATGACGAATGCACGGTCGTTTAATGTTCGCCTATATTTTTAAAGCTCGACCGCAAGTGTACGGCTTCGCTCGTAGTATGTGGCAAGCAAGGTCGTATCCCAAGAGACCAAATAATTAATATATCAAGTACCAGATTATGATAGTGCCAACTTTATTTAGACGACCGAATATGAGATGGATTAACTAAACTAAGGAAATATAATCAAAAGAAATAAAGCAAGAATAAGAAAACAACTAGAAAAACACTTAAGAAGAATATATGGGAATGGTAGATTCTAAGGCTATGGGTTCAATTAACAGTTGGGTTCCTTCAAATTTATCACAACTAACTATTTTCTTTATCTACCCTATAAGATGATCGCAATTTTAGCCTATCGTCCCTCTCGAGATAGATAAAACCGTAGATTAAATCACATATATTAGCGTCTCCACTCAACACATGCAATTCAACTCCAATTAGAACAAAAGATCTAATATCCTCACAACGATCCACTAATCTCTCGATTCAAGCAAGTAAATTGTGTCAAATATTAAGCACCTAATATTGAACTCATCTCTCGAATTATGAACAATATTGTCAAACATGTAAAAGAATTGATCAAGTTCTAAACATGAAATAAGAACAAAATATTTGAATAGGGTTCATAAGAAAACAATCAACTATGATAAATCATCCAAAATTCCAACATATTAATCTACTACCATGTCTTAGAATCAAATAATCTAGCTACTCATGTTTGAATTCAAATACATAGACATATTAGAAATCAACATGAGGAAATAAGTTCAAAAGAGAGAAAGAAAAACTAGTAAGCTTGTGGTTGATCTTCTCTTCTTCTCAATTGCTTCTCTTGTGTGTTCTCTAGCTCCCTTCCTTGCGTAATCACGTTCTAGGGTTCAAAATCAGGTAAATATGTCTTTTTATAGGTCCAAAAGTCCTTTCCTAACCGAAAAAAGCAAGGGATTAAAAACTGCCCGCGTCGCGACACGACCTGACACGCCCGTGTCACAGCCCGTGTCACGGGTCGTGTCAAGTTCAAGCCCTCGGAATGTCCCTGTTCACGTGACACGGCCACCTGACACGGGCATGGTGCCCGTGTCACCGTCCGTGTCACATCCCAGCACTCTCGTTTTTGTCCGTTTCACTCGTTTCTTCCATATTTCTCATCCGTGCATCAATCCATCATCATCTCGGGGGGTCCTAGGTACTCACAATGCGCCTCCAATAGCCACAAATACGTGAAAATATCTACAAAACAAGCACGTGTAATACCTTTCCAACAAATAGAGAATTAAAGCATAAATATGCAATTTATACACCAATAACGCAATGACTAAGCTCTAGATACTCAATAAATATGGTGTAAAATCACACATGAACAAACCCCCAAACTTAAACCATTGATAGTCCCGATCAATGCATCAAACTCATACCAACACACAAATAGAAGTAATCACACTTTCAAAGTCAATCATACACATCATCAATAGGCATCGGGCAAGTAACATACTAAATTCCGGAATTTTTAAACAAAAAGAATGCTTCATCAAATTCATGGTCAATGCTTTCAAGCCACAAACCTCACCGGATAAGTGTATACTCTCCCTCTCCAAAGTATATAGGAAAAATAATCGCTCAAATCAATTCAATGCCAAAGAATTACCATAAGCTTGCAAATCGTCTACTATCTCCACCACCTATCGTGCATGCACTTCATGAATCAAAAAGGACTTTTATTTGGTTGTAATATAGGCTCTTTGGTTAGGGTAGGAAAAATATGGATAAAGTGACGAAACTCGAGCATCTAGAACTACAAAACATGAACTACACCACTTCATCACCTATCATTCATGATCAAGCTCAACAAAATCATTCCATAACCCATTTTCGATCAATACATGCAAACCATATAAGAGAATCCCAAAACCAAACCCAACCGTCCTTTATTCAAGTCAATAATAAAATAGAAACAACTGTACAAACATTTCTCTTGTTTTTTTTTTCTTTTTTTCCACCATCAAATTATACCCCATTCATGTCTTCCCTCTATCCAAACCACAAACAATAACTCATCCTCGTCACATAATATAGTCCTAAATGCTCAAGTAAGTACAAGGAAAATAATAGATGAAGCTCAATATGTGGCATCTAAATAAAATAGGCAAAGGCTCAAAAGGGTTAACTAGGGAATAAAAATATCATTTGGTAAGCTAAACGGTTCAAAAGGCTCAAACAAAAATATGCCTTATATCATTTTCACAAATAGCACACACCATGTGGTCTCGATAAAGATACCAATGCAAGTTCTAGAATTCCATTAACAATGAACGATACACTCAATCAACAAAATATACGGCTCAAAAGCTCACAAGGATCATGTATTCATGGATCAAAAACATCAACCAATCATTCAAATTCACAACTCAATTCATCATCAAATTCCATCACCTAGCACATTACGCCCGAATTCCATATCAAATATGCACAAAAAAACTCATCGAGGTGAATCAAAGTCAACCAACTACAACTACTAAAATCCTAAGAAAGCAATAAACGTGCTAAAGCGATAAAACCTAACATGCAACTAATTGTTATGCAAAGATAATGCAAGATATCTTGTTATCTTCTCTCTAAAATTCTCAAATCAAAATACCACATCTCCCCCCAAACTTGAATGAAATTATATGAAGCACAAAAGGGAAGAATAAAATTTCAATAAAAGTAAAATAGAGACACTTACAAAACATCATTGAAGAGATGACAACTATTAGTATAGATCTAGAAGCATATCCTTCGTCATGTGGATCTCTCCATGTAATATTCTGTAAGGAAGAAAAACAAACTATCAAATAAACAAAAAAAATAGAAAATAAATAAAATAAAAAAAATAAAGCAGTAAACATTGGGTTGCCTCCCAATAAGCGCTAAGTTTAACGTCTTCAGCCAGACGCCTATGAAGTTCGATCAAGAGTTCTTCAAATCAATGTAGAACTGTCCATGGACTGAAAATGTCGCTTTGTTTTGTGCAATCAACTCCAACACTGTCGGTGGCCGCACCTTCTTGATCACGAACGACCTCAAGAATCTCGGTTTTACCCTTTTAAGAAATAGATTTGATCCCCACGTATGTTCCTTTTTGTAAAACTTCTCTTCATGCCACTTCTTCTTCTTGTTCTTGTAAGTTCTCGAACTCTCATTGCAAACATCTCGCCCGTCCAGCTCATTAAGCTTGAAAAGCTTCACCTTGCTCACCAAAGACATAAGGGTACCACCCACATATTCATACTCCTTAGGGTCAGGCAGACTTTTTAGATCCAGAATGGGTGGTTTCAACTTCGAAAGGCTCAATTGGGATGAAATAAACGTTGGCAGAACATCTGACACAGCCTCTGACACGGGCCGTGCTTGATGGTTCGGGTCGTGTCGTCGTCCGTGCTCCAAAAGACGTACCTGGGCACCTGACACGGGCCGTGTCGCAGGCCGTGTCGCATCCCAAAAATCTGATCTTCTCCCAGGTCTCTGACACGGCCACCTGACACGGGCATAGTGCCCGTGTCACTGCCCGTGTCAGCTCTGCGCGACTTAGTTTCAACTCCGATTTTCTCCGTTTTGCTCTCTGACTTCATGATATCTCCCGACTTGATCACATCACCTGAATTAATAGTGTCAATAAAGTTAGTATGCACATTATTATCATGAAATAGAGGCTTATGTATTGAAAATAACACATATTTATCATTAACACGCAAAGTAATTTCTCCCTTCTTGACGTCAATCAACGCATCTCCCGTTGCTAAAAATGGACGCCCTAGAATCAATGGCACGTCACTATCTTCCTCCATGTCCAATACAACAAAATCAACAGGAAAAGTGAAGTTATCAATCTTGACATGCACATCCTCAACAATCCCCTTCGGACACGTTATCGAACGATCCGCCAATTTCAAAGTCATTGTAGATGGCTTCACTTCTCCCAATCCGAGCTTCCTGAAAATTGACAAAGGCATGAGATTAATACTAGCACCAAGATCACATAAAGCTTTGCTAAAGAACATATTCCCAATAGTGCAAGGAATCGTAAAGCTCCCGGGGTCCTTAAGCTTCGGAGGAATCGTGCGTTGGAGGATCGCACTACTCTCTTCCGTTAAGGTCACCGTCTCATGTTCCTCAATCTCCCTCTTCTTCGCAAATCGTTGAGGAAAAGGTAAAGGGATAGAAAGTTTAGGAGAGCCAAAGTTGGAATTAAATGTAATCCCAGGCCTAGACGTTGCTATCACACTTGGTTCCTTCATTAACTCATCACAAACTTTCTCCTCTTCACTTCGTAGATAGATGGCATGACATTGCTCTTTTGGGTTCAACTCGGTATTGCTAGGAAATTGACCCCTTTGGTGCTGGCTTCCCACGGCCTTGGCCAGTTGACCAATTTGCATCTCCAAGTTTTTCATTTGAGCCTCCATTGTCGTAGCCAATTGTGTCACATGATTCTCAATCTTGTCCAACTTCTCTTCATCTCTGTTGAAACGATTTCTCGTCTCATTCATGAAAGCTACCAGAATATTTTCCATGTCCATCTTCTTCTCTTCGACAATCTCGCCATTCACCACCTTAAACCCCGGCGGTGGTTGGAGCACATTCTTTGTATTTCCATAGGAAAAATTTTCATGATTCCTATTATTCGGGTGATAAAAACCCGGCACCGGATTAGGGCGATAGTTGCTGAAGTTCCGATTATTGATAAAATTGGCCTCTTCTAAGGGATCCGGTGGTAACACATTACCTTGTACTCCACTCACCTCATCAGCTCCTTTCGTCAAAGCATTCAATTTTGTCGTCAACGACGACATCTGAACCGCTAACTCCTTAATAGGATCAGAAGACGTCACCTCCGCCACTCGTCTGATGTTCGTCCTCTCCGAAGGCCACTGATAACTATTCATGGCCATCTCTTCCAACAAATTGGACGCTTCCTCCGGTGTTTTAGCCAATAGAGCTCCTCCAGCAGCCGCATCTACAAAGGCTCTCGTTTGGCCCAACAACCCATTATAGAAGAAACAAAGTTGTTGATCCTCCGGAAAACCATGTTGAGGGCATCTTCTCAATAGTTCTCTATATCGATCCCACGCCTCGTATAAAGGCTCCGAGTCTTGCTGTCTGAACTGTGTAATCTCGCTTTTGAGTTGCATCAACTTGCTTGGAGGAAAATATTTAAGCAGGAACTTCTGGTTCAACTCCTCCCAAGTAGTAATGCTCCCATCAGAAATCATCGACAACCAACTCCGAGCTTTATCCCTTAGAGAAAAGGGAAATAGATGCAGCCGTATGGCATCCTCGGAGACACCATTGTACTTGACCAAATCACAGATTTGCAAAAACTGGGTCAAGTGTTGATTCGGATCCTCGGTCGGGTGTCCGCCAAATTGGTTGTTTTGCACCATCGAGATATAGCAGGGCTTCAGTTCGAAATTATTCGCATTGACGGGTATATGCGCAATCCCGCCAAAATTCTTATTAAATTGAGGCCGAAAGTGGTCACGAATCGCTTGCCTCGGTTGTTCTTGCTCGTCCATTGTGCACTTTGAATTGCCCCTTCTTTTTCTAGTTGTTGCACTATTGCGTCTAGCGAATGCTTCAACTTCGTCAATCAAGGGTGGTAGTTGTACACCTTTAGAGCAAGTTAACATGCACTTCCTGAAATCACGAATATGAGAGATTATGTCACCAAAAAAATAAAAAAAAAAATATCTAAATTAAAATTTTCACTATCTATCGTAATATTGATATAAATAATTATATTAGTCCCCGGCAACGGCGCCAAAAACTTGTTCGCCTATATTTTTAAAGCTCGACCGCAAGTGTACGGCTTCGCTCGTAGTATGTGGCAAGCAAGGTCGTATTCCAAGAGACCAAATAATTAATATATCAAGTACCAGATTATGATAGTGCCAACTTTATTTAGACGACCGAATATGAGATGGATTAACTAAACTAAGGAAATATAATCAAAGGAAATAAAGCAAGAATAAGAAAACAACTAGAAAAACACTTAAGAAGAATATATGGGAATGGTAGATTCTAAGACTATGGGTTCAATTAACAGTTGGGTTCCTTCAAATTTATCACAACTAACTATTTTCTTTATCTACCCTATAAGATGATCGCAATTTTAGCCTATCGTCCCTCTCGAGATCGATAAAACCGTAGATTAAATCACATATATTAGCGTCTCCACTCAACACATGCAATTCAACTCCAATTAGAACAAAAGATCTAATATCCTCACAACGACCCACTAATCTCTCGATTCAAGCAAGTAAATTGTGTCAAATATTAAGGACCTAATATTGAACTCATCTCTCGAATTATGAACAATATTGTCAAACATGTAAAAGAATTGATCAAGTTCTAAACATGAAATAAGAACAAAATATTTGAATAGGGTTCATAAGAAAACAATCAACTATGATAAATCATCCAAAATTCCAACATATTAATCTACTACCATGTCTTAGAATCAAATAATCTAGCTACTCATGTTTGAATTCAAATACATAGACATATTAGAAATCAACATGAGGAAATAAGTTCAAAAGAGAGAAAGAAAAACTAGTAAGCTTGTGGTTGATCTTCTCTTCTTCTCAATTGCTTCTCTTGTGTGTACTCTAGCTCCCTTCCTTGCGTAATCACGTTCTAGGGTTCAAAATCAGGTAAATATGTCTTTTTATAGGTCCAAAAGTCCTTTCCTAACCGAAAAAGGCAAGGGATTAAAAACTGCCCACGTCGCGACACGACCTGACACGCCCGTGTCACAGCCCGTGTCACGGGTCGTGTCAAGTTCAAGCCCTCGGAATGTCCCTGTTCACGTGACACGGCCACCTGACACGGGCATGGTGCCCGTGTCACCGTCCGTGTCACATCCCAGCACTCTCGTTTTTGTCCGTTTCACTCGTTTCTTCCATATTTCTCATCCGTGCATCAATCCATCATCATCTCGGGGGTCCTAGGTACTCACAATGCGCCTCCAATAGCCACAAATACGTGAAAATATCTACAAAACAAGCACGTGTAATACCTTTCCAACAAATAGAGAATTAAAGCATAAATATGCAATTTATACACCAATAACGCAATGACTAAGCTCTAGATACTCAATAAATATGGTGTAAAATCACACATGAACATTTAATCTGAATTTTGGTCGAAAAACAACCATAACGATTGTACATTCGTTATTTCAATAACGATTGTACCTTCGTTATTTCAATATTATAATGAATGTACAATCGTTATAGTTGTTGTCCGTAACAAAACGCGCTTTCTATATAGTTTTTTCAATCGAATTACTCGATAACGCATGTATATTCATGTTACCTGTCATTAGAACAATAGTTTGAAGGTGTTAGAGCGTCGAAACACTCACAATGAAACTCTTTTTTAAAATAACAATATATGTTCTTTTTTTTCTGAAAAATGGAAATATGATGTAAAATGTTTGTACATTCGTTATTTATATGAAAATCACGTGTAAAACATTTTTCTTGGTCATATATCACCTTTGAACGATAGTTTGGAGGTGTTGGAGCGTGGAAACACTCATAACGAAACTCTTTTTTTTTACACTTGTCTTTTTTTTTCTGAAAAAATGGATAGATGATTTATAATCTTTGTGTATTCCCTACTTTACATGAAAAATGAGTAGAATTGTACCTACAACGAGTGTAATATCTAATGGATTATATATCGAGTTTTAGGTGTTTTTGATCGAAAATGAACCATAACGAATGTACAGTCATTATTTTGAAATTCGCAACGAAAGTGCTCCCGTTTTGGTTTTTTTTTTTATGGAATCACTTGTAAAACATTGTTGTTGGTCATATATCACTTTTAACGATAGTTTGGACCCATTAGAGCGTCGAAATACTCATAACGAAACTCTTTTTGAAACAAAGGTTTTTTTTCTGGTGTCGCGCGCTTTTTTTTATTAAATACGACCAAAACGACACGACTATTGTTAAATTACTAGTTTAACGATTCTTCATTGATTTTAAAATGTAATATAACGACATTGATTTCTTTATAATCGACCGAGATCAAAACAACCATCATGAGAGTACATTTGTCATGTTTTTTCAAAATAACGAATGTACATTCGTTAACGAATGTACAATTGTTATTTCAAATCGAGTGTTTGTCGCGGGCGAACCGTCGCTGCCGCGACACTGTCCCTGTCCTTGGTCGGACATAGTAGGTTGCCAGGACGTCGCGCCGGCGACATGGAAGTTTTAAATTTTTTGCAAAATAACGAATGTAGATTCGTTATATCATACAAAATAACGATTGTACAATCGTTATATTGAAACGACTATATGTCGCTGTCGTGACATATGTCGCGGGCGCGGCATTGGCCCTGTTCTTTGTTGGACAGAGAAGGTTACCAGGTCGTCGCGGCCGCGACGGACGTCGCTCCCGCGACAAGTAAGTTTTATTGTTTATTTTTTCACAATAACAAATGTACATCGTTATTTCATACAAAATAACGATTGTACAATCGTTATATGAAACAACTTCATGTCGCGGGCGCGACACTGGGCCTTGTTCTTGGTCGGACAGAGAATGTTGCCAGGACGTCGCGGCCGCGACGGACGTCGCACCAGCCACAAGCAAGTTTTATTTTTTTTTTAAAATAACGAATGTACATTCGTTATTTCATAAAAAAAAATAACGACTGTACATTCGTTATTTTTGAAATGACTTATAATCGGTTCCTCAACTTATTTTCGGGAGCTCGGCATCGAACCCCTTCGTTATTTATTACATTAAAACTTCTCGTTACAGTAATATTTTTAACCATTTTGATAAAATACTATTATAACCACTACATTGGGAAGTACGTAAAAAATACAACTTCAAAAATCAACCTCCCGCATCATTGCATTGAAAAACACATGAAATGTAATACAAAAATGTATTATCCAAAAGATCCCTACAACCCGTTACATATTGAATGTTTAAAACAAACTATGGATCAAAATGAGCACCAAATATTTCAGCCGCTAGTTTTACACGTCAAACACTAATCCGAGATTGATCTACGCCTCCAACATTCTTCCCCACATGCAAAAATTCTATAAACTTGATTGTAAACATCCCACAATCAAACCTGCAACATAAATGTACAAATTCTATTTCTTTACCAAGTTTCATAATACACTTAAAAACCAAATATGATCAAAATATATATTATACGTGTTGGGTTCGATAGTACCGTACGTGCTGTACGCAGCGGAATTTAAAATTTTTAAAGTAAGTATTTATCGTATAAATACAACACCCGTACATACTAATTGCGAATTAACTGATCATCATCTTTAAAACATGCATCATATACAAATTTTGATTTGTTACTATAAAGTAAATACTAGTAAAAATATTTACCGAATTTCTTGAACTCCTTCACTATTGATGATGGATGAGGGAATCGGTTCCCGGTTGTAACTTCAACGACTTGAGGTTACTCGCTAGAGGAATCCAAGTGTCTTCCCTCTAAACGTACCCACCCTATGAAGCCCGGTTCCGACGACTTTCCTTCGCTAGTAGAAAAGACTCGGTTTTCTTGTATAGGAATATTTATGAATTTTATTTGGGAATTTTAAGAACTCTTTCTTGAAGTTTTATGAAGAACACTTTCTTCTCTTTCTAACACTTAGAAATTTAGGATCAAAAACTTCACTTAAATGCAAAACCATTTTGCATATATTTATACTAAACATTTTAGCATAAAATAATCAACATTTAGTAATATTAAATAAAATCAAATTTTATTTAAATAGTATTTACTAACTTTTGACTTTGAAAATAATAAGATATGTTAAGTAGTTCAAACAACCATCAACAACCATTTTATTATAATCATATTTATTATTTTAATCCTTAAATCATATTTAAAGATATAAATAATAATTGGATAATAAATCTTGAGAATCTTTCTCAAGACTTTATTATTATATCATTTTCCCAATATTATAATAATCATATTATTATTATTTTGGATTTTTGAAATTTAAAATCCTATTTTAAAATTCAACTTTATTAATTTAGTAATTACCTTAATTACTAAAGTAATATCCAAAATGTAATTAATCAATCTTATTGATTAATATATTCCTTTAATTGATATCTAATCAAATTAGATATTTATCAATTAATTCTAACCATTAGAAATACAATCTTTACCTTTGTTCATAATTAGTGTGACCTTTTAGGTTCACCTTAATACTAGTAGTGGGTTTACAACACTTTGTAATTTGAGTTAAATCTTATTAACTCTTATTCATGAATTAACCCTTTAATTTATGAACCCACATATCATGGTAACACCTAGCAAGTAGCATGAATCTAGTATTAAGTGAATAGCGAGTAAACCTATTCCGATTACAACTCCATACATGTAAAATCCTTTCGACATCTAATTTCCCGATTAAGTCTTGGGTATGATTTTGTCGAAACCCAAATTGACTTAATAACTATGATTCTATTTCATGTTTATTAACCCGGTTATGAATCACTATTCATCTCTGCCTTGGCCAAGGACTTTGGATTAATAACTATGAAACACATAGGAAATTCACTTATCTTCATAAGTGTCGAATCCTTTATTGGCCACTAACAAACTTCCATACATATTAACATAATACCCAACTTATCCCTTTAAACGATAGTGCTAGCTACCAAAAGGATAAATCAAAGTAGAATGTAATATGCACAAAGTTACCATTGTGCCTCAAGTCTTAGGATTAGTCATGTACTATTGTAACATGAAAATTCTTATTCGACTGAATAAATTCTTCATTAAGAATTTTCATACGGTCATGTTCAGTGAACTTGTTCTCTAACAAGCACCCACATAAATGTACTTACGTCTTACGCTAATGTTGATGGAATGCAACATTCTTGTCCAACAAGCATACAAACTATGTGCAAGTCTTTTATGGATTATTCGATATCCCATCTCGAAACATCCATCGACTTGGAACTGTATTTAAGATCACGGCTTTCAAGGTATGTTCCATGATCACCATCTCTATGCGCAACCATACCTTATAACCATAAGTGATCTAGGGATTTTATCTTAAGTGCAATTATAAGATAAATGCTTTCTCTTAAGATAAAGAAATGCCTTATTCATAATATAATTCCAATAGACTGTATTTACAAGTAGAATACGTCCAATTAGATTGGAACGCCGGGTACCCTACTCTAACAATACGTACCCATTGCTTTGGCTAGGAGATGTCAACCGTTTCCAATCAAACTTTTCAGCACTGTAGTTAGCATTCAGCTTCGTCAGTAGCATCGGTACCACAACTCGAATGGGCTCAAGTTGCCTCTCCAGTTGTGCCCTCCGCATGACACTTGTTTCGCTATCATAGACGTAAATGCATCTCTGGGATAGATCAATCTCCAGTGCGAGCCAATGGCCATTGCCCTCTTTGCAGAAAGGAACATACAATTTCGTCAAATCTGAACCACATGACATCTTTTTCATTTTCGGACGCTTTCAATGTCCTACGAAGTACTTGGTGGATTATTTGCGAGGACAATATGAGCTCGGGAATATTTACTAGTGGCCGGAAGCAAGACTCTACAAATCGATCTTTATATGCTTTTTCTAGGTTGTCAAATAATTCACTGACAACTTTGAGGTTACACTGATTGGTCACGACTGCTTTGCATTTGGAAGGTATATCAAACGCATATTCCTTTTTGGTTCCTAAAAACAGAAAAGAAAGACAACATAAGTCATAATAGATCAAACAAGCAATAAGTACTAACACTGAACTTAAATAGATCAAACAAGGAGCTTAAATTAGGTATATAATGTCGTTTCCAAAATTACTATAACAATTGTTGTAAAGTACTCTCGTTATTGGTTTTAATTTTAATACATAAGAATGTAGGGCTGGTATCGGTTCGGTAACCGAACCAATAAGAGAAAACCGATACCGAATTGATATGTTCGGTAACACTAAAATGCAAACCGAAACCAAACCGATTAGAAGATAACAAACCGAAAACCGAACCCTGCTAACAGGTTTGCAATTGCTAAAATGCCAAGCAAATGAATTGAATCTCTTCTTTTCGTTGTTTGTAAATGAATTGAGTTCGGTGACGGTGTGATGTTGATTTTAGAAAGAATTGAGTTGATATTCATATCAGTGACAGTAATAAACCTATATCTGTAAAATAAATTACACAGCACAAATAGTCTAAACCATAAGAATTCAACAGCAGAGTGAGGATGAGGGGGCAAGGGGGTGTAGAAAGCATCATCTCAAACTTGACATAATCTGCCTGATTGCACCAATTTTTCAAGCAGTGCCCTTGAATTTGGCATCATACTCGTAAAGGTTTGAAGCAACGCCATTAAAGCAGACCTTTTCTAACAAATCCAACCACACCCCTGTTAATTAAATATTCATTTATGTAAGAATGGCCAAAGGTGGTGTTTGATATTTTGGTAACTTTAGCTTCAGCAAAAAATCGTGGACATTCACTTTGGTAAATAATTCACCAATCCTGCAAGAGATGCACAATATTTTCACTTATTCTGGTAAATTTTTTTTTTTAATCCTTATCGGTTCCGTTCGGTTTTACCTAACCCTTATGGATTCAAAACCGATACCGAACCGATAGTGATTCGGTAACTGATAATCGGTTACCGTTAAGAATGTACATTCGTTATTTCATACACCATAACAAATGAATCTTCATTATAGTTATATTTTTATCTCGGTCAATTAAATACATCTATACATTCACAATTGATTTCTCTCTTTTCACTGAATACGACCGTACACCACAAGGCATATCTGCTTATGTTTATATGAAATAAGTTATATCGTGTCCTGGATGTCTGGTGATATTAATGTAGGAAATTTCCTTGTGAGCAAAGATCCTCCACATTGTCCAATTTTGCTAGATTTTGTGCTCACTAAGGGGTTGTCATCTTCTATGAAACAAGATTTAGCAAAAATGTTTCTAAAATGAAGGTAGTATATGCTAGATTTTGGGCTCACTAAGGGGTTGTCTTCTTCTAAAATGTTTCTATAAAACTCCAGTTTTGTAATATTCATTCGAGGGATTCATTTAAAAAGAGGATTCGTAATGTGTGGATTTTAATCTTCACTCATTACTTCTTACTCCCATCAGCAGCTTACATAGAAATCACATAACACAATCAAAATCTTGTTCCATGAATATCAAATGCCCAAACACATAGAAATTAATTAAAAAAAAACGAAAAAAAAAAATTGTACCCTAGAAAAAATCCTTACCGAAATTGACGGCGAGAGAGAGGTCCATAGTGATAGTGCGCGAGAGAAGCAGGTCGGACGAAAGGAAGAAGAGAGGACGAGATGCAGAATTCGAGAGAGGAGTTCGCGAGAGCGCCGGTCGTGAGCTTGGGTGAGGAAGGAAGGCGAGCGTGAAAATTAGAAGCAGAACAGGAAGAATAGGAAGAAGAAAGGAAGAAAAAAAGGTTTTTGTGTTAAGGGCATATTAGTAACATCCTATTTAATATGATATCTTATTAAGTTTTATTGTCAAAATTTGGTCAAGGGTCATTTACCCAATTTGTTATCTGCATAGGGTCATCCTGACCAATTTCCTCTCACAATAGTGTGAAGAAGTGAATTGATTGAAATATAAATATATGAAAATAGTGAACTTGAAAATAAATTATTTTTCTATGATAAAAACACGTGATGCTTCGAATTTTCCAGGCAAAACTATTACTTACCGTCTGATGTAGTAATGTGGCGTTGTGATCATGTGATATACCAGTATTAAACAAAAAAGTTATTATCGAACATAAATCAGTAAGCACCAGTGGTCTAGTGGTAGAATAGTACCCTGCCACGGTACAGACCCGGGTTCGATTCCCGGCTGGTGCATTATTTTTTTTTTTTTGGGCCGTTTTCCTGTCAACGGGCTGGGGTCAAACTAATCAGTCCATTATGCAAGGCATTGTTAAAAATTGCAAGCAGCAATTATAAACCAAGACGGGCCTTATATTTTCTCCTGGCCCTTTTCCTGTCAACGGGCCGGGGTCAAACTAGTCCACTATGCAAGCATTGTTAAAAATTGGGCTAAAAGACATAAATTGCCTCATATTAAAAATCATTTCCTTAATTGTACATAATTTGGGAGAATTCCATAGTTTGTAACTGATTCATTCCAAAACAATAGGAAATGGTTACAATGGAAAGTTACAAAAAAGTAACACAATAATTAACCCAATAATTAATTAATTATTTTAACTGTTATTCTCTTTTCTTTTAATTAATTATTTTAACTGTTATTCTCTTTTCTTACTTCTCTTTCTTTATCTCTCTTATTTTCCTTTTCACGTGTTCCCTCTCTTCTACCTTTTCTTCTTTTCATTTTCTTCTTCGTCTGATTTAACGTGTTCCCTCTCTTCTTCCTGCTCTTCTTCTTTTCAAAATGAATGCCTAAGAACACCAAAAAAAAAAATTATCAACTAGTTATACACGTA
>BKCP01010137.1:0-31332 GCA_008636005.1 Striga asiatica
AGACCTAGTCGAACTTGTTTCGACTAAGTAGTTCGTGAAGTCCTGTGGATGTTGGAACACTAAGACTCGGCTCTAAACTCGACCAAACCTCATAAGGGAGTTCACAAAAATCCATCTAAGGATTGACCAAGTCAAACACACATAAAAACCAAAAAGCAAGTCGATCCAAATTTTCCATATAACAAATTGTGCTCGAAAATTGAAATCATTTAATCGCATGAAAATAGATGGTCGAGCTACCCAACGAATTAAGCTCTGAAAATTTACCAAAAATTTCATCTTCCAGCAACAAGTAAAACCACAAAGTTTCAGCTTTAAACTCAAAATACCCTATTTTATAAAATTCGAACAGTATATCAGCAAAATGGGCACATTAATTCATACTCGGACTTAATGACCGAATCTGAACCTGAAAATTTTACACAACCACATACAGCATGCTAAAGTCCGCTTATAAAAAGTTCAGCCGTAAACAATAACTCTTGCTATTTTTAAAAATTCAAACGAACAACAGCAGTTTATCGAATTTATACCCAAACTGAAACAAAACAGACTCTAAAAATTCTCATCTTTTACAAACATGATCAAATACCTAAAATATGACTCTCAATAAAATTTCAGAATTTTCCATGCAGTAACCGATTTTTAAAAATTCAAACAACAATTCTGCAGAATCAATAAATAAAATATTATCCATATCAAATCAACTCCAAATATTCTGAAAATTTAACACAACACATATAAGCCACAGAGGCATGACATATTCGAATTTCAGCTCATTTTAGTCAGGAATTAATTTATTATGCATTTAACAATATTCTGGACAGAACACAATCTAATTATTAAAAATAGCTACAGGTCACCAAAAATTATGAAAATTTTACACAAGGCAGGAAACAAACAGATAACACATCCCTCAAAATTTCACATCGTTTCGAGCAGCGAGCTATTTTTAACAAGTCGAACATCAAAACAGCGATTAACAAGCTCGACTATTTGGAAATTGAATCACAACACACAATTTATCGTCCGAGGCCTTTTCATAAGACCAAGGACTCGACATTGTTCCATTATCCACCGACTTACACGACTTTTGAGGTCTCGTTCGATTTTTGAGAAAATCGAAGAGATCCCGAACATACGAACACATAAAATCATAACAATATAATATGAATAGCATCACATTAAACATGAATACACTCAAACACATCAATCGACATGAACACACACACATTCACGCGAAACCGCAAGACATAATAACACAAGGCTAATAACGCAAAATAAACGAGAAGTCGAGTATCGATACCGTTCTCGGGAAAACGAGCGAGAAGGGTTCGAATGGGCTCGACGGATTCTCGCGTCTCGCCGGAATAGAAGGTGCAGCAACGGCTGAGAAGGAGAAGGGATGCTGCTGTTAGGTCGCTGAAGAATCACGCTCGGAAGTGGTCACGTCGTCGGGGCTCGCGGGCTGCTCGAAGGACGAACAAAAGTCGCCGGAACTTGCTGCAAGGGGTCGTCGGAGATCGCTGCGCGAGTTGCTGCGAGGAGGGCTCGTCGGCGGTCGTGGCTGCTCACAGGAAACCGAACTCGCCGGAAGTTGCAGGTCGCCGGAATTGGGGCGGGCTGCGGCGGCGCGAGTGTCACCGGAGATGAGGGCGAGCGTGATGATGGGGATGAAGGAAAAACGATCGATGACCAGCGGGATGAGATGGTGATGATGACGATGGTGATGAGAGAACGATAGTGATGAGGGAGATGATGTCGATCGAAAAATCACAGAGGAAGAAAAAGAACAAAAATTGCGATCGTTTTTTTTTTCTATTCTGTGAAGGAGGATCGAGCTGCGGGATTTGTGGCCAAGAGAAAAACGTGATGTACATATATATACATATATACTTATACATGTAATAGGTTTAGGAGAGAAAGAGAAAATCTTGTTGTTCAAGACAGCACAAGAATCACGTCCAAAATAAAAGAAAAAGGAAATCTGTCGGGCCGGGCCCGAGAAACTTGGGCCAATAGGATTTTTGGGCCGGTTGGGATAACAAAGCCGCTCACGGGCTCAAATAAAAATTTAAACAGATATATATTCGGGCTCAAAGCGATTCCAACAAAATTATCGGGCTCGACTTCGATTGCAAACGCGCGATAAAAATCAACCGAAAAATAAATATATATATATATTTCATATTATTACATACACATTTATTCATATTAATAATTTAATAAATCACAAAATCAATTAAACAATTAAACAAATTTCACAATTAGCATTTAATCACATTTGACAAATAAATAAACATAATGGCATTCAATAAAATAAAATATAAATATTATCACCAATTAATAATAACAATAATAATAGCAATAAAAATAATAATAATAAATCCCAAATAATCCACAAATAAACGGGGCGTTACAATATTATAGTGAATTTTACATTTAAAACAGCAATTTCAATCTTCGAAAAAGCATAACTACAAATTTACACGCCCAATCGATACAAGGCCAACGCCATTGTGTTCGCAATAATCCTAAGTCCCTAAATCCACAGCAACTTAACACTTTTAATGTGATCTCGTTCGAGTTCGCACGAACCGACGAGATCGACACATAAATCGATTAAAACACGGCTCAACATTATTCATACACAACAATGACGATCATATTACACAAGTACACATGAGATACACGTCATATGAATGCACAAATACAATCAACACATATTAACGAAAAGACGTAACGTTCAAGCCGTCGATACCGTTCTCGGGAAACGAGTGAAAAGGGTTCGAACGAAAAAGAACGGCACTACGGGGCTCGACGGCTACGCGCGGCTCGTCGAGGAAAGAGCAGCGGCGGTCCTTCTCGGTTGCGGGGTTGCTGCGATGGCCGAGGCGACCCGTCGGGGCTCCAGCTGGTTCGCGGAGGAGCAGGGTTGCCGGTTGGTTGCGCGAGTGCTCGACGGAAAGGGGACTGTCACGGCGGAGAACGGCTGCGCGGGCGGAGCTTCACGGCGAGGAGAAGCTGCAGGCGGGTCGTCGCGGCGTGTCTGGGTTGCTGTCCGCGGCGTGGCGGTGCAGGAGTCACGGCGTGACGGGGTTGCTCGCGGCGTGGTGTCTTCTGCGGAGGCTTGCAGTTTGCTGTGGAGGAGCTTCGCAGCGGAGGGTCGTCGGGACCTGCTTCTGTTCGTGGACAACGACGGCGATTTCGAGGGCGAAGGCCGATGAGCAGGCGGCGCTGCTGCGGGGGAATCGTCGGAATCACAGGCGCGAGGGGTGGAGATTGGAAAAATAACAACGAGTGATTCTTTTCTCTCTTTTCTGTTCACGCGAGATCGAGAGGGAGAGAGGGAAAATCTGAGGCTGCGCGATCGAGTTTTTGAGAGTGAGCAAGAGAGATGAGATCAGGAGATAGCTGCGGATCGTGTTTGTGCCCAAAGAGAGGAATAGATACAATTTATATATATATATACATATAACTAGGGTTGACTTCATGTCCCACAAAAATAAAAAAAATGTACACACACGGATCAAAAGGGAGAAAACTGGGTCTTTGGGCCAAAGGGGTTGGGCCGGATATGGGCTCGCGGGCTCAATTTTGAGGTTCAAATGAAATCGTCGGGCTCGATTACAAATTCAAACGCGCGATAAAAATAAACCGAACAATATATATTTTACATATATATATTAATACACATTATTCACATTTGATAATTTAATAAAATCACAAGAATCAATTAAACAATTAGACATTTAGCATTTAATCACATTTTGGCAATAAATAATTCAAGAAAATAAATATAAATATTACCACAAAATAATAATAACAATAATAATAACAATAAAATAATAATAATATTTTCAAATAATCCACAAACAATCCACAAATAAATGGGGCATTACAGTCTACCCTCCTTAAACGATTTCCGTCCCCGGAAATCCAAGAAAAATCATCCCAACAGGACAACTGACACACGAGAGAAGCTCAAACCACTCAGCTCGGATACTCCGTCCGAATCTTCCAACTCTACCAAGTCACACCGTACTAGCCATGGTTACCCTGCCGGACTTTGACGAGTACCTCTTCCGGACTCTCCCTGCTGGATTCGTCAACCCAGTAGGTCACCGGTACCTCATCAAAGGTAAGGTTTTGCCCACATGCAGCTCGTCAAAGATCGCCTCGTGCCTAGAGCCGCGCACCTGTCCCCTCTCCACAAGGCACTGAACAGGTCGTGCACTCTTGCAAGCTCCGGTGATGGGGTCAACCGTCAGGCTAAGACGCCGTCTCGGTCGAGAATCACGAAAGGACTAACAAATGTGGCTGATACTTCCTCTCTTTCCACCACTCGAGGCGTACAACGCCTTTTTCCGTACTCAGAACCTCGTACGGTACCATCAAGATCGTCGCCTATTAGCCATCGCTATAAGCGCCTTTTCTTATGGTAAAAAAAATCCACACGACACACCCATCGAGTACACTAGACTCAAAATTAGTCTCTCAGGGTCTCGACAGCATGTCCTAAACGCATAACTATCTGGATTTCTACGCGGTGCCAAGTTCAGTCTCGTGCCCGGGTCACGTTGACAACTTGCCCACGATCCCAAAGTGATCCGTGCGTCCGTATCAAACAGGCCGCCACGGGATCTCATACAAAAAGCTAACAAAGCAACAACAACACCACAAATTCAACACTGATACCTACAGAAGCCACAGTTCTGCTCGATATCGATGACAAAGCCGCGTTCCCTGCCGACACGAGTAACAACTCGTATGCGGTATAGGAAGTATCGACTAGATATTCGAAAACAACTTCTATCACAGAAACTGGCTCTCAAATAGGGATGCTCGACGATCCCATTATAACGATCTAAAAGGGCATAACCAGTCCGAGGTTTAATGCATTGTCACCTAAGAGATGTCACATACACTGGCGCTGCATAAGCGGGGCGCTGGGACGTGTGCGTACATCTGTTCAGAGAACAACTGCAAGGTCAAGGTTTTGGCCGCACACTGGCT
Source organism: Striga asiatica (assembly GCA_008636005.1). Lineage (NCBI taxonomy): Eukaryota > Viridiplantae > Streptophyta > Magnoliopsida > Lamiales > Orobanchaceae > Striga > Striga asiatica. Next base: position 5,017 of record BKCP01010137.1, read on the forward strand.
TGGGGAGCTCCTGCGTTCGGTGATGGTGGCTGCAGCTCTCGTGCGACTCAACGATCGGCCCTGCAGTGCCTCACGTCTCTCAGCACAGGCTCGCGTGCTCGACCACCACTTCGCGTGACTACACCCAGTCAGTGTCGGCGTTCAGTTCGAGATACAGAAAAGAATTACTCTAATTCAAGGCTCACACTATCTGAGGTAGCCTGGAAGGAAAGGTTTTCACAAAACCGATCAACATTAGGATATAACAAGGACATCACATTTAAAAGAACGCAAATATCGGCATCCTCAACTAGAAATCATCCCAACTCAACTGTCATTGCCGAATAATGAAGATGGTCAGCTCGCATGACTCTTCCGACTAACAGTGTCGGCCGTCACGTTAGCTTTATCTCCAGTTAGCTAATCGTGCCGGCAGTCCTATACAAGCTCAATTTCTACGCTGCTAAGATTTTCACGTTTCTGGATCTCATCACGAAGCCTCCTTGGTTGATTCGTCTCGATCGCGTCTCGAATATAGGTCATCAACGTTAAAAATAAAACACGACTAATCGATCAGGGTATGAATGAAGTACCCAGACTGAAATGGCATCACCAAAATCGAAAGAAACAATATAAGACAAGCGGTAAAACGAAAGTACTTGTCTTAATCAATACATGAGGTTGCAAATCTTGAAGTGGAAACTCCAACGAATCAAAAACAAGAGTTTTTAAATGATTGCAAAAAGTCAATGAAATACAAAGTATCACTCTCGAAACTCCGAATGGAAAAAGAACGAGAGTTTTCAAAGAATTACGACGAACACAATTCAAAAACGATGACGACTCTGCACCTCACAATGTGCTTTCATCTAGCTCAACTACCCTCCTTAAAAGATTTCTCCTATAACAAACATCCCTAGAAAGGTGTCGAGGCTCCTCCTGATCAGGTATGCGACGATTCTCACGTAAGCCACTTCGGTTCAAAGTTAAAATAGAACACGAAAGAAAAATTGATCGTCGTCTATCTCGAAGCTAAGGTATTCTCAAGTTGACCTTCGCATCGACATAGCGAAGTTACTGCACACGGTTCGATATCAGATAAGGATCAATAGAAACTGAAATTCGATACTCAACACCATCCCAAAATTCTCCGCAAGGAAAAGGAAATCAAGCGGATTTTGTCACGGAACGAAAATCAAATAATAAGAATGGGTCACGAAATACAATTCAAACTTGACTACTAAGCGAAAGGTAGTAATCAAAGACAAAGGAATAGCACTCGGGTAGCAAAGGAGTGAACGGTAGGTTAAAGGGTTGAAAACGGATCAAACTCGCACGTTAATATTTGTTGCAAATTTCTAGAAAACTGAATTGCACGAAGTCTATATTTTAATGCATCTCTTTGAACAAAAAAAAATGCTATATGAATGAAACTTGTGACATTTAAATCATAAGAGGCAAAACTACAATTCATATGAAGACACCGGAAGCAAATAAGGCCATTTAGCAGGTGATAAATCAACAAACATTAAAAATTTATTTACAGACCAAAACTGGGGTAATGCACCTAGCTAGACTTCAGTAATTTCTCTCAAACTGAAGCTACAGGCATGATTTTAATGAAGTTTATAAACCAAATTATATATAACTCAAATGTCTACAACTTTGCTGAAGGTCACTTTGGCAAATAAACACATTTTCAATGAGTTTAAACACAAAACATGTGTTCAGAAAATCTGTCAAAAATTAACATGTGTTATGGACAGCACCTCAGTGTTTACAACCTAGACTGAGCTACAGACCTTCAAATGACATGGTTCAAGTCTCAAATTAAACCTTAGGCATGCCTCAATAACTTTCCTTTAGAACACACGAGAATAAAAGGTCATTTATATAGTGTAAAATCAGTTAACATTCAATATCAGATTTCTGTCAAAACACAAAACTCTATCTCATGCATACCTATCTTCCTAAGAACATAACTCGAGATACAGAGCACATATTAACATGAAATTTATCTCATTAGAAATATAAGAAACAGACCTATAACTTCTATGAAGATCATAAATTCATACGAGCACATTACGACATGATAAACAGGTCATACATTAATTACACACATGCTGTCGGGTAACCGGAAAACTGGACGCGCAATATTCTCGTAAAAATCATAACTTATTCGATATAACTCGGAATCAAGAAATTCCAAAGCCCAGATATAGACAACCGAACATACTACATTTCATAAGAAGATAGAAACTTCATATAACCAGCCTCTGATGGCTTAAACTGAGGTACAACAGAAACAGCGAACATGCGAATTAAGAAGAAATAAAAATGAACATATATAACGAATGTTCTAAGCTCGACCACGATTAATATGACTTCCAGACAGAAATAAACGAGCATAACATGTTTATCACAGCAACTACACGATACTCGATTTATAGAAGATGAGAGTTATCAATATCCTCGAAGAAATTGCGAGACAAACCAACGAGAAAGAACGAATAATAACGAACAAGGGAAATCAACCATCAAACTGATTTCCACAAATCTACAAGCACAAGTGGTCAGATCATCGATATGAAACTGACACTTAGACTCCACTCCCGGTTCCCATTGACCGGGTTCTACACGCGTCTAAATAGTTCTAGCCACAATAGTCACAGACTTCCGAATAATCCACACACCCGGGACTTCTTCGTTTGTCTGTTCCGTTTACTTAAGCCTTCTCTTTCGAGATAGCTTACGAATGATTCTCACTCGATGGTATTAAAAAGAAACTCGTAACGAGTGCACTGCTATAGACCAAACTTAACTCGATAACACCAACCCGAAAACTCACAACAAACATTTCTAAAGTCGGCACTTAACTCTACACCACTAGAGTTCAAGTCCGAATAAACGGAGGGTAAATTCCTAAGCCCCAATAAAAGAACAAAACATAATCACGATATCGACAATAAACAAAACAATAAAGCTCATACCTTGAGCTGGCGCGGCGAGACGAAAACGAGTGGTCGAATGGTCATTAAACACTTAATCACATATGAACCAGTCTACAGAAAAGCAAGACTGGCTCTGATACCAAACTGTAACGCCCCGTTTTATTTTTAAAAATTTATCGAATTAATTAATAAAAATCAGAGTTTTTTTTTTTAAATTCCAAGTTAAAACTTTTATCGAGAAACGGGCGCTACTTACTAACAACAACAAACAACACACATCCAACAATTCAAGGAACCTACACATGCTCGAGCTAACGATATAACAAATCCCATAAAACATAAGTCTCAAAAACCATTTCAAAAGGTCTAGCATTATTCAAGGTTCAACCAACTTAACATAGTTCGAAAAGTGAAAGTAGTAAACAAATAATCCAAGTGCAATAGCAAATAAATAAATATCCAGTTTATACGGAAGCATAGGTTTTCAACACATAATGACCACCATCTCGCTCGTCCTACGCCATCGCCTCCAGCTCGTCTCAACCTAAAACAAAGGAAGAGAGAAAACAACAAGAAAATAATGGGGGTGAGCAACCAACAAGCTCACCATTGTCGCACGATTATTCCGTATAATAATTTTACAAACAAGTAATCGCAGTGCACAATATCAATACCGGTATGCATAGAATCTATAGCCTAAACCCCCTACCCGGCCCTTTCGCAAACCTCCTATGTACATACAACAACCTTCCGGATACGACGGCATGGCTGTAACTAGAAACCTTCCCACCCCCGGATACGACGGTACATAGGATCCTTTCCAGGAGACAGTGAAGTTGAATTACCCCTCCGCTCTACACGGATTCGAGTAATTCAGACAATCCCCTCCGCTCTACACGGATTCGGGCGTCCACCTCCCGGATACAACGAGCAGGCGACTTCCACTGCTTTCGCATTCATCAAAGGCACTATCGTTCGGGACACTTAGACTAAAGTTCTCATGCATACAATAATTTTCAAAAGAAACATTACACGAAATAATAAATGCGATAAATATGGAATACATCATAAATGTACCCACCTGATAGCAGCTACAGATCAAATCACAAATCTCGAGATGAGGCGAGGTCAACACCTCTAGGCACCTACATTAAGTTCAGATACTAAAGTCAACACTTTAATCTAGACCTATGTAGAAAATTCACAAATTGACTTAGCCGAACTCGGTTCGACCAAGTGGTTCGTGAAGTTCTGTGGATATGGGAACACTAGGACTTAGACTCGATCAAACCACACATTCAAGTTCACATAAAAGCAAGTGAAAGACAGACAAACGAGCCACAAGTAAACACATGGCACATTTGTCAACAACACTTAACAAATTTCAATATAGAAAAACAATTTCTCAAATTCACACTTGAATTAGAAGGTATATCAACCGAACGAGTTAAGCTCTGAAAATTTTACACAAAATTCACCTCTCAGAGTTTAGCAAAAATACCAAGTTTCAGCCTCAAAATCGTTAAACACAATTTTATAAAATTCAAAGAAGTTTTTCGATAAAAACGAGTCCAAATTAGAAACACATGTTAATGAACGATTCAGGCCATGAAATTTTTATCTAAGAAACATCAGCATGTGAACAGAAACACATAAAAATATCAGCCTTTAACACTCAGTATATGAATTTATAAAATTAAAATAACAATCAGCCAATAATCAAATTTATATCAAAACTGAACATAACTGAGCTCCACAAATTCCAAAAATTTTACAGAATGCTAAACATCACACATTCAGCATCTAGACCAAAATTCAGAATTTTTCAGCTTCAGACAAATTTATCACAATTAAAACAAATTTGGACTGAAACACAAAATAAATTATTAACCCTATCAAACCTAGTCCAACAATTCTAAAACTTTTACAAAACACATAAACATGCTAGAAACACAACATACTCAAATATCAGACAAATTGAAGTAATACACAATTAATTATGCATTTAACAAGAATCTGGACAGAAATCAATTTAATTTTTAAGAATAGCTACAGGTCTTTAAAAATCACGAAATTTTTACACCAGCTACAATTTCATCAGAAACATCTCCACCTAAAATTTCAAGGCAATTGGCAGAGTATTCAATTTATAGTGAATTTTACATTTAAAACAGCAATTTCAATCTTCGAAAAAGCATAACTACAAATTTACACGCCCAATCGACACAAGGCCAACGCCATTGTGTTTGCAATAATCCTAAGTCCCTAAATCCACAGCAACTTAACACTTTTAATGTGATCTCGTTCGAGTTCGCACGAACCGACGAGATCAACACATAAATCGATTAAAACACGGCTCAACATTATTCATACACAACAATGACAATCATATTACACAAGTACACATGAGATACACGTCATATGAATGCACAAATACAATCAACACATATTAACAAAAAGACGTAAGGTTCAAGCCGTCGATACCGTTCTCGGAAAACGAGCGAGAAGGGTTCGAACGAAAAAGAACGGCACTATGGGGCTCGACGGCTACACGCGGCTCGTCGAGGAAAGAGCAGCGGCGGTCCTTCTCGGTTGCGGGGTTGCTGCGATGGCCTAGGCGACCCGTCGGGGCTCCTGCTGGTTCGCGGAGGAGCAGGGTTACCGGTTGGTTGCGCGAGTGCTCGACGGAAAGGGGACTGTCACGGCGGAGGACGGCTGTGCGGACGGAGCTTCACGGCGAGGAGAAGCTGCAGGCGGGTCGTCGCGGCGTGTCTGGGTTGCTGTCCGCGGCGTGGCGGTGCAGGAGTCACGGCGTGACGGAGTTGCTCGCGGCGTGTTGTCTTCTACGGAGGCTTGCAGTTTGCTGTGGAGGAGCTTCGCGGCGGAGGGTCGTCGGGACCTGCTTCTGTTCGTGGACAACGACGGTGATTTCGAGGGCGAAGGCCGACGAGCAGGCGGCGTTGCTGCGGGGGAATCGTCGGAATCACAGGCGCGAGGGGTGGAGATCGGAAAAATAACAACGAGTGATTCTTTTCTCTCTTCTCTGTTCACGCGAGATCGAGAGGGAGAGAGGGAAAATCTGAGGCTGCGCGATCGAGTTTTTGAGAGTGAGCAAGAGAGATGAGATCAGGAGATAGCTGCGGATCGTGTTTGTGCCCAAAGAGAAGAATAAATACAATTTATATATATATATACATATAACTAGGGTTGACTTCATGTCCCACAAAAATAAAAAAAATGTACACACACGGATCAAAAGGGAGAAAACCGGGTCTTTGGGCCAAAGGGGTTGGGCCGGATATGGGCTCGCGGGCTCAATTTTGAGGTTCAAATGAAATCGTCGGGCTCGATTACAAATTCAAACGCGCGATAAAAATAAACCGAACAATATATATTTTACATATATATATTAATACACATTATTCACATTTGATAATTTAATAAAATCACAAAAATCAATTAAACAATTAGACATTTAGCATTTAATCACATTTTGGCAATAAATAATTTTATGGCATTCAAGAAAAATAAATATAAATATTACCACAAAATAATAATAACAATAAAATAATAATAATATTTTCAAATAATCCACAAATAAATGGGGCATTACAGACTACCCTCCTTAAACGATTTCCGTCCCCGGAAATCCAAGAAAAATCATCCCAACAGGACAACTGACACACGAGAGAAGCTCAAACCACTCAGCTCGGATACTCCGTCCGAATCTTCCAACTCTACCAAGTCACACCGTACTAGCCATGGTTACCCTGCCGGACTTTGACGAGTACCTCTTCCGGACTCTCCCTACTGGATTCGTCAACCCAGTAGGTCACCGGTAACTCATCAAAGGTAAGGTTCTGCCGACATGCAGCTCGTCAAAGATCGCCTCGTGCCTAGAGCCGCGCACCGGTCCCCTCTCCACAAGGCACTGAACAGGTCGTGCACTCTTGCAAGCTCCGGTGATGGGGTCAACCAACAGGCTAAGACGCCGTCTCGGTCGAGAATCACGAAAGGACCAACAAATGTGGCTGATACTTCCTCTCTTTCCACCACTCGAGGCGTACAACGCCTTTTTCCGTACTCAGAACCTCGTACGGTACCATCAAGATCGTCGCCTATTAGCCATCGCTATAAGCGCCTTTTCTTATGGTAAAAAAAATCCACACGACACACCCATCGAGTACACTAGACTCAAAACTAGTCTCTCAGGGTCTCGACAGCATGTCCTAAACGCATAACTATCTGGATTTCTACGCGGTGCCAAGTTCAGTCTCGTGCCCGGGTCACGTTGACAACTTGCCCACGATCCCAAAGTTATCCGTGCGTCCGTATCAAACAGGCCGCAACGGGATCTCATACAAAAAGCTAACAAAGCAACAACAACACCACAAATTCAACACTGATACCTACAGAAGCCACAGTTCTGCTCGATATCGGTGACAAAGCCGCGTTCCCTGCCGACACGAGTAACAACTTGTATGCGGTATAGGAAGTATCGACTAGATATTCGAAAACAACTTCTATCACAGAAACTGGCTCTCAAATAGGGATGCTCGACGATCCCATTATAACGATCTAAAAGGACATAACCAGTCCGAGGTTTAATGCATTGTCACCTGAGAGGTGTCACACACACTGGCGCTGCATAAGCGGCGCGCTGGGACGTGTGCGTACATCTGTTCGGAGAACAACTGCAAGGTCAAGGTTTCGGCCGCACACTGACTTGGGGAGCTCCTGCGTTCGGTGATGGTGGCTGCAGCTCTCGTGCGACTCAACGATCGGCCCTGCAGTGCCTCACGTCTCTCAGCACAGGCTCGCGTGCTCGACCACCACTTCGCGTGACTACACCCAGTCAGCGTCGGCGTTCAGTTCGAGATACAGAAAAGAATTACTCTAATTCAAGGCTCACACTATCTGAGGTAGCCTGGAAGGAAGGGTTTTCACAAAACCGATCAACATTAGGATATAACAAGGACATCACATTTAAAAGAACGCAAATATCGGCATCCTCAACTAGAAATCATCCCAACTCAACTGTCATTGCCGAATAATGAAGATGATCAGCTCGCATGACTCTTCCGACTAACAATGTCGGCCGTCACGTTAGCTTTATCTCCAGTTAGCTAATCGTGCCGGCAGTCCTATACAAGCTCAATTTCTACGCTGCTAAGATTTTCACGTTTCTGGATCTCATCACGAAGCCTCCTTGGTTGATTCGTCTCGATCGCGTCTCGAATATAGGTCATCAACGTTAAAAATAAAACACGACTAATCGATCAGGGTATGAATGAAGTACCCAGACTGAAATGGCATCACCAAAATCGAAAGAAACAATATAAGACAAGCGGTAAAACGAAAGTACTTGTCTTAATCAATACATGAGGTTGCAAATCTTGAAGTGGAAACTCCAACGAATCAAAAACAAGAGTTTTTAAATGGTTGCAAAAAGTCAATGAAATACAAAGTATCACTCTCGAAACTCCGAATGGAAAAAGAACGAGAGTTTTCAAAGAATTACGACGAACACAATTCAAAAACGATGACGACTCTGCACCTCACAATGTGCTTTCATCTAGCTCAACTACCCTCCTTAAAAGATTTCTCCTATAACAAACATCCCTAGAAAGGTGTCGAGGCTCCTCCTGATCAGGTATGCGACGATTCTCACGTAAGCCACTTCGGTTCAAAGTTAAAATAGAACACGAAAGAAAAATTGATCGTCGTCTATCTCGAAGCTAAGGTATTCTCAAGTTGACCTTCGCATCGACATAGCGAAGTTACTGCACATGGTTCGATATCAGATAAGGATCAATAGAAACTGAAATTCGATACTCAACACCATCCCAAAATTCTCCGCAAGGAAAAGGAAATCAAGCGGATTTTGTCACGGAACGAAAATCAAATAATAAGAATGGGTCACGAAATACAATTCAAACTTGACTACTAAGCGAAAGGTAGTAATCAAAGACAAAGGAATAGCACTCGGGTAGCAAAGGAGTGAACGGTAGGTTAAAGGGTTGAAAACGGATCAAACTCGCACGTTAATATTTGTTGCAAATTTCTAGAAAACTGAATTGCACGAAGTCTATATTTTAATGCATCTCTTTGAACAAAAAAAAATGCTATATGAATGAAACTTGTGACATTTAAATCATAAGAGGCAAAACTACAATTCATATGAAGACACCGGAAGCAAATAAGGCCATTTAGCAGGTGATAAATCAACAAACATTAAAAATTTATTTACAGACCAAAACTGGGGTAATGCACCTAGCTAGACTTCAGTAATTTCTCTCAAACTGAAGCTACAGGCATGATTTTAATGAAGTTTATAAACCAAATTATATATAACTCAAATGTCTACAACTTTGCTGAAGGTCACTTTGGCAAATAAACACATTTTCAATGAGTTTAAACACAAAACATGTGTTCAGAAAATCTGTCAAAAATTAACATGTGTTATGGACATCACCTCAGTGTTTACAACCTAGACTGAGCTACAGACCTTCAAATGACATGGTTCAAGTCTCAAATTAAACCTTAGGCATGCCTCAATAACTTTCCTTTAGAACACACGAGAATAAAAGGTCATTTATATAGTGTAAAATCAGTTAACATTCAATATCAGATTTCTGTCAAAACACAAAACTCTATCTCATGCATACCTATCTTCCTAAGAACATAACTCGAGATACGGAGCACATATTAACATGAAATTTATCTCATTAGAAATATAAGAAACAGACCTATAACTTCTATGAAGATCATAAATTCATACGAGCACATTACGACATGATAAACAGGTCATACATTAATTACACACATGCTGTCGGGTAACCGGAAAACTGGACGCGCAATATTATCGTAAAAATCATAACTTATTCGATATAACTCGGAATCAAGAAATTCCAAAGCCCAGATATAGACAACCGAACATACTACATTTCATAAGAAGATAGAAACTTCATATAACCAGCCTCTGATGGCTTAAACTGAGGTACAACAGAAACAGCGAACATGCGAATTAACAAGAAATAAAAATGAACATATATAACGAATGTTCTAAGCTCGACCACGATTAATATGACTTCCAGACAGAAATAAACGCGCATAACATGTTTATCACAGCAACTACACGATACTCGATTTATAGAAGATGAGAGTTATCAATATCCTCGAAGAAATTGCGAGACAAACCAACGAGAAAGAACGAATAATAACGAACAAGGGAAATCAGCCATCAAACTGATTTCCACAAATCTACAAGCACGAGTGGTCAGATCATTGATATGAAACTGACACTTAGACTCCACTCCCGGTTCCCATTGACCGGGTTCTACACGCGTCTAAATAGTTCTAGCCACAATAGTCACAGACTTCCGAATAATCCACACACCCGGGACTTCTTCGTTTGTCTGTTCCGTTTACTTAAGCCTTCTCTTTCGAGATAGCTTATGAATGATTCTCACTCGATGGTACTAAACAGAAACTCGTAACGAGTGCACTGCTATAGACCAAACTTAACTCGATAACACCAACCCGAAAACTCACAACAAACATTTCTAAAGTCGGCACTTAACTCTACACCACTAGAGTTCAAGTCCGAATAAACGGAGGGTAAATTCCTAAGCCCCAATAAAAGAACAAAACATAATCACGATATCGACAATAAACAAAACAATAAAGCTCATACCTTGAGCTGGCGCGGCGAGACGAAAACGAGTGGTCGAATGGTCATTAAACACTTAATCACATATGAACCAGTCTACAGAAAAGCAAGACTGGCTCTGATACCAAACTGTAACGCCCCGTTTTATTTTTAAAAATTTATCGAATTAATTAATAAAAATCAGAGTTTTTTTTTTTAAATTCCAAGTTAAAACTTTTATCGAGAAACGGGCGCTACTTACTAACAACAACAAACAACACACATCCAACAATTCAAGGAACCTACACATGCTCGAGCTAACGATATAACAAATCCCATAAAACATAAGTCTCAAAAACCATTTCAAAAGGTCTAGCATTATTCAAGGTTCAACCAACTTAACATAGTTCGAAAAGTGAAAGTAGTAAACAAATAATCCAAGTGCAATAGCAAATAAATAAATATCCAGTTTATACGGAAGCATAGGTTTTCAACACATAATGACCACCATCTCGCTCGTCCTACGCCATCGCCTCCAGCTCGTCTCAACCTAAAACAAAGGAAGAGAGAAAACAACAAGAAAATAATGGGGGTGAGCAACCAACAAGCTCACCATTGTCGCACGATTATTCCGTATAATAATTTTACAAACAAGTAATCGCAGTGCACAATATCAATACCGGTATGCATAGAATCTATAGCCTAAACCCCCTACCCGGCCCTTTCGCAAACCTCCTATGTACATACAACAACCTTCCGGATACGACGGCATGGCTGTAACTGGAAACCTTCCCACCCCCGGATACGACGGTACATAGGATCCTTTCCAGGAGACAGTGAAGTTGAATTACCCCTCCGCTCTACACGGATTCGAGTAATTCAGACAATCCCCTCCGCTCTACACGGATTCGGGCGTCCACCTCCCGGATACAACGAGCAGGCGACTTCCACTGCTTTCGCATTCATCAAAGGCACTATCGTTCGGGACACTTAGACTAAAGTTCTCATGCATACAATAATTTTCAAAAGAAACATTACACGAAATAATAAATGCGATAAATATGGAATACATCATAAATGTACCCACCTGATAGCAGCTACAGATCAAATCACAAATCTCGAGATGAGGCGAGGTCAACACCTCTAGGCACCTACATTAAGTTCAGATACTAAAGTCAACACTTTAATCTAGACCTATGTAGAAAATTCACAAATTGACTTAGCCGAACTCGGTTCGACCAAGTGGTTCGTGAAGTTCTGTGGATATGGGAACACTAGGACTTAGACTCGATCAAACCACACATTCAAGTTCACATAAAAGCAAGTGAAAGACAGACAAACGAGCCACAAGTAAACACATGGCACATTTGTCAACAACACTTAACAAATTTCAATATAGAAAAACAATTTCTCAAATTCACACTTGAATTAGAAGGTATATCAACCGAACGAGTTAAGCTCTGAAAATTTTACACAAAATTCACCTCTCAGAGTTTAGCAAAAATACCAAGTTTCAGCCTCAAAATCGTTAAACACAATTTTATAAAATTCAAAGAAGTTTTTCGATAAAAATGAGTCTAAATTAGAAACACATGATAATGAACGATTCAGGCCATGAAATTTTTATCTAAGAAACATCAGCATGTGAACAGAAACACATAAAAATATCAGCCTTTAACACTCAGTATATGAATTTATAAAAATAAAATAACAATCAGCCAATAATCAAATTTATATCAAAACTGAACATAACTGAGCTCCACAAATTCCAAAAATTTTACAGAATGCTAAACATCACATATTCAGCATCTAAACCAAAATTCAGAATTTTTCAACTTCAGACAAATTTATCACAATTAAAACAAATTTGGACTGAAACACAAAATAAATTATTAACCCTATCAAACCTAGTCCAACAATTCTACAACTTTTACAAAACACATAAACATGCTAGAAACAAAACATACTCAAATATCAGACAAATTGAAGTAATACACAATTAATTATGCATTTAACAAGAATCTGGACAGAAATCAATTTAATTTTTAAGAATAGCTACAGGTCTTTAAAAATCACGAAATTTTTACACCAGCTACAATTTCATCAGAAACATCTCCACCTAAAATTTCAAGGCAATTGGCAGAGTATTCAATTTGTAGTGAATTTTACATTTAAAACAGCAATTTCAATCTTCGAAAAAGCATAACTACAAATTTACACGCCCAATCGACACAAGGCCAACGCCATTGTGTTCGCAATAATCCTAAGTCCCTATATCCACAGCAACTTAACACTTTTAATGTGATCTCGTTCGAGTTCGCACGAACCGACGAGATCAACACATAAATCGATTAAAACACGGCTCAACATTATTCATACACAACAATGACAATCATATTACACAAGTACACATGAGATACACGTCATATGAATGCACAAATACAATCAACACATATTAACAAAAAGACGTAAGGTTCAAGCCGTCGATACCGTTCTCGGAAAACGAGCGAGAAGAGTTCGAGCGAAAAAGAACGGCACAACGGGGCTCGACGGCTACACGCGGCTCGTCGAGGAAAGAGCAGCGGCGGTCCTTCTCGGTTGCGGGGTTGCTGCGATGGCCGAGGCGACCCGTCGGGGCTCCTGCTGGTTCGCGGAGGAGCAGGGTTGCCGGTTGGTTGCGCGAGTGCTCGACGGAAAGGGGACTGTCACGGCGGAGGACGGCTGCGCGGACGGAGCTTCACGGCGAGGAGAAGCTGCAGGCGGGTCGTCGCGGCGTGTCTGGGTTGCTGTCCGCGGCGTGGCGGTGTAGGAGTCACGGCGTGACGGGGTTGCTCGCGGCGTGTTGTCTTCTACGGAGGCTTGCAGTTTGCTGTGGAGGAGCTTCACGGCGGAGGGTCGTCGGGACCTGCTTCTGTTCGTGGACAACGACGGTGATTTCGAGGGCGAAGGCCGACGAGCAGGCGGCGTTGCTGCGGGGGAATCGTCGGAATCACAGGCGCGAGGGGTGGAGATCGAAAAAATAACAACGAGTGATTCTTTTCTCTCTTCTCTGTTCACGCGAGATCGAGAGGGAGAGAGGGAAAATCTGAGGCTGCGCGATCGAGTTTTTGAGAGTGAGCAAGAGAGATGAGATCAGGAGATAGCTGCGGATCGTGTTTGTGCCCAAAGAGAGGAATAAATACAATTTATATATATATACGTATAACTAGGGTTGACTTCATGTCCCACAAAAATAAAAGAAAATGTACACACACGGATCAAAAGGGAGAAAACCGGGTCTTTGGGCCAAAGGGGTTGGGCCGGATATGGGCTCGCGGGCTCAATTTTGAGGTTCAAATGAAATCGTCGGGCTCGATTACAAATTCAAACGCGCGATAAAAATAAACCGAACAATATATATTTTACATATATATATTAATACACATTATTCACATTTGATAATTTAATAAAATCACAAAAATCAATTAAACAATTAGACATTTAGCATTTAATCACATTTTGGCAATAAATAATATTATGGCATTCAAGAAAAATAAATATAAATATTACCACAAAATAATAATAACAATAAAATAATAATAATATTTTCTAATAATCTACAAATAATCCACAAATAAATGGGGCATTACAGAAACAAAACGCTTTCTCTCTTGGGAAGAGAGGTCAGGCCGCAGTTTTCCACAACATAGGTAATTCACAATGTCAGCATACCAAGCACTCTTTGACACTTCATGCACATGCTCATAAGGAAAATTATCATTAATAGAATGATGCACAATCAATGAAGATGATGAGTCAGATGGGACTATGCGTGACAAGTGATCAGCAACTACATTTTCAGAACCTTTCCTATCTCTAATGTCAACATCGAACTCTTGCAGTAACAAGATCCATCAAATGAGCCTTGGTTTAGAATGAGTTTTGCTCAAAAGGTACTTCAAAGCCGCATGGTCTGAGTGAATAATTACCTTAGATCCCAAAATGTAAGATCTAAATTTTTCAAGCGAAAAGACCACGGCTAGAAGTTCCTTCTCGGTGGTGGTGTAATTCTGTTGGGCCCCATTTAGAGTCAAACTAGCGTAATAAATCACTCTAGCAACTTATCAACTCGTTGACCCAAAACGGCGCCCACTGCAAGGTTAGATGCATCACACATAATTTCAAAAGGAAGTGAACAATCTGGTGCAATAACAATCAGGGCACTCACAAGCTTGTTCTTTAATTCATTAAAAGCACTCAAGCAAGCATCATCAAAAACAAATGGCACATCCTGAGCAAGCAAGCGGCATAGTGGTTGACTAATTTTCGAAAAGTCTTTAATAAAACGCCTATAAAACCCCGCATGCCCCAAGAAACTCCTAATCCCCTTAACATTCACTGGAGGGGGAAGTTTTTCAATAACATCTACCTTAGCTTTGTCTACCTCCATTCCCCTACTAGAATCAACATGGCCTAAAACAACTCCACTCCTAACCATGAAATGACTTTTCTACCAACTCAAAGTTAAATTAGACTCAATGCAACGTTCAAGGACACGAGATAAATTATGGAGACAATGAGAAAATGAATCACCAAAGATAGAGAAGTCGTCCATAAATACCTGTAGGCAGTACTCAAGCATATCCGAGAAGATAGAGAACATGCGCCTCTGAATGGCCTTCTCCCACTTCAAAGAGTTCAACTATAGGCTCATCCTCATCCTCAAAAACCGGCATCGATACTCCCTCGAACTCATGAAGTACCATCTCATCAACAAAGGGGTCGGCTAGATCAATGAAAGCAAACTCTTCTACAAAATTAACCGAGGGTGCGGACATGGCTCCTCGCACGGAAATAGACACCGATTCCCCCAAAACTGTCATATTCAGGGTCCCGTTCTTCACATCGATGAGTGTAATGCCCCATTTATCTGTGGTTTATTTGAAGTATTGTTATTATTATTATCATTATTATTATTATTATTATTATTATTATTATTATTATTATTATTATTATTATCATTATTATTATTATTATTATTATTATTATTATTATTATTATTATTATTATTATNAGCCCGTGAGCCGGATTAATGTCGCGAATGGACCCAAACAGTTGCTCCAAGAACCGGCCCAGCTGAACCGAACCGGCCCGTGAACCATTAACCCGCCCAAGATCCAGATTTTTTTTTTCCCACCCTCGTGCGTGTGTGTGCGTTTCTACTCTTGAGGAGAAATCTTTGTTTTTTTAACCTAGCATATATATATAGGCCTTGTATCTATTTATCCTTCTCTACACTTTTAATCCCGCAGCTATACCTCTCACGCTCGAAGTCTCTCTTTTTCTTGTTCTCTCTCGCCGATTTTCGTTTCTTTTTCTGTTCCCACTCGATCGATCTCGCAATCCCTCTCCCCTTGCAAATTTTCAATCATCTTCTTCAGCTCGTCGAAGCCTTGCACGCGAGCCGCCGCCATAGCCGTTGTCGCAGGCCGAGGGCCCACCTCCGGCGCGCCACCACGAGCAGGAACCCGCAAGCTCTTCAGCAGCTGCAACTTCCGTTGAACCTCCTTTTACCGGCGAGCTCTCCTCCTCCGCAGCAGCACCTCCGACGGGTCGCCTCGGCCATCGCAGCAACCCCGCAACTGGGAAGGACCGCCGATGCTCTCTCCTCGGTGAGCCGCGCGTCGCCGTCGAGCCGTCTTCTCTCGTTCGAACCTTTCTCGCTCATCTCCCGAGAACGGTATCGAGTCTCGACTTCTCGTGTAATCTTACGTGAATTATGTCATGATCGTGCGTGCATTACGTGTTCGTTGAATTATTATATGCGTGTTTGAATTGTTCGTTATGTATATATATATTCGTTATTTTATGTGAAACTCGTCGATTCGTACAAATCGAACGAGAACTCATCGTAAGTGATTAGTTTCTGTGGATATAGGGACTTAGGATTATTACAAACACAACGGCATTGACCTTGTGTCGATTTGGCGTGTAAATTTGAAGTTATGATTTTTCGAAGTTCATAATTGCTGTTTTGAATGTAAAATTCTCCATAAATTGAATACTGAACCAATTGCCTTGAAATTTTAGGTGGATCTGTTTCTAATGAAATTATAGCTTGTGAAAAAATTTCGTGATTTTTAAAGACCTGTAGCTATTTTTTAAAAAATCTAATTGATTTATGTCCAAATTCTTGTTAAATGCATAATTAATTGTGTATTGCTGCTATTTGGTTCATATTCGAGTATGTTATATTTCTAGCATGTTTATGTGTTGTGTAAAATTTTTATAATTTTTGGACTAGGTTTGATAGGGTGAATAATTTAATTGGTGTTTCTGCCCAAATTTGTTTTAATTGTGATTAATTGGTCCGAAGCTGAAAAATTCTGAATTTTGGTTGAGGTGCTGATTTTCTGATTTTTAGCATGCTGTAAAAAGTTTGGAATTTTTGGAGTTCAGTTAGCTTCGGTTTTGATATAAATTTGATAATTGGCTGAATGTTGTTTTAATTTTATAAATTCATATATTGAGTGTTAAAGGCTGATTTTTTTATGTATTGCTGTTCACATGCTGATGTTTCTTAGATAAAAATTCATGGACTGAATCGTTCATTAACTTGTGTTTCTGATTTAGACTCATTTTTGTTGAAAAACTTGCATGAATTTTATAAAATTGAGTGTAACGAGTTTGAGGCTAAAACTTGGTGTTTTTGCTAAATACTGGAAGGTGAATTTTATGTAAAATTTTCAGAGCGTAACTCGTTTGATTGTCTTTCATTTGCGATTATGTGAACTTGAATATGTGGATCGATCGAGTCTAATTCATAGAGTTCCCATATCCACAGAACTTCACGAGCCACTTGGTCGAACCAAGTTCGGCTAAGTCAATTTGGTGAATTTTCTACTTAGGTCTAGATTAAAGTGTTGACTTTAGTATCTGGACTTAATGTAGGTGTCTAGAGGTGTTGACCTAGCCTCATTTCGAGAATCGTGATTTGATCTGTTGGTGCAATCAGGTGGGTACATTTATGATGTATTCCATATTTATCGCACTTATTATTTCGTGTATGTTTCTTTTGAAAATTAATGTATGCATGAGAACTCTAGTCTAAGTGTCCCGAACGATAGTGCCTTTGATGAATGCGAAAGCAGTAGGAGGTCGCCTCCCCGTTGCATCCGGGAGGGACGCCCCAAGCCGTCGTATCCGGAAGGGGAAAAACATCTCTGCTGTCTCCTGGAAAGGATCCTATGAACCGTTGTATCAGGGGGTGGGAAGGTTTCCAGTTACAGCCATGCCGTTGTATCCGGAAGGTTGTTGTATGTACATAGGAGGTTTGCGATAGGGCCGGGTAGGGGGTTTAGACTGTTGGATTCTATGCATACTGATATTGTTTACTGTGATACTGTTTTTAAATATGCGGGGTAACTGTGCGATAATGGTGAGCTAGTTGGTTGCTCACCCCTATTGTTTTCTTTGTTGTGTTTTCTCTTTCTTTGAGTTAGGTTGAGACGACCTGGAGGCGGTGGTGTAGGACGAGCGAGATGGTGGTCACTTTTTGATGATGTCTTATTCTTCCGTTTGAAACTTAATGCTTATTTACTTGTTTTCATATACATTGGATTATTTCTTGCTTCCGCTTTCGAATTACGTTTAAGTTTTGGTTGAACCTTGATTCATGCTAGAGTTTTTGAAATGATTTGAGATTTATATTTTATGGGATTGTTTTATATCGCTAGCTCGAGCATGTGTAGGTTCTATTGTTTGTTGGATGTGATTATCTGTTATAGTTAGTAAGTAGCGCCTGTTTCTCGATAAAGATTTTTAATTTGATTTTTTTTTAAAAAAAAAAATAACTCTGATTTTTATAAACTAATTCGATAAATTCTTTAAAATAAAACGGGGCGTTACAATGAGGGTATTCGTGGTCGCCATGAAAAGGTATACGGAGAAGGATGGTGTGATCCTTCCCATTCTCGTGTACATCTCCAACGTCTAAGACAACGAAATCAATTGGAATGATATGCTTACCCATCTTCACGGGAACATCCTCGACTATCCCCTTCGAATACCGGATGGAACGGTCTGCCAACTGGAGGCACATGCGGGTCGGCCTCAACTCCCCAAGACCGAGCCTCTGAAAAATCGAGAAGGGCATGAGGTTTATTCCAGCTCTGAGGTCAAGCATCCCCGAAGCTACGTTTCCATTTCCCAAGGCTATATGAATAATGAATCCACCGGGGTCACGTTCCTTCTTAGGCAAGTCGTGCTGCATTGCACTTGCCGCCTCATACACAACCACTTTCTCTCCATCCTCGAACTTCCTCTTCTTCGTCACCAAGTCCTTTAAGAATTTTCCATAGGATGGCATATTCTTAATCACATTAAGGAGGGATAAGTTAACATTTACCTTGGAGAGCATGCTGAAAAGATCCCGGAACTGCTTCTTTTGCTTCTCGTTTCTGAGTCGGTCCAGAAAGGGAATGCGCGGCTTGAATGGATTTGGTGACTTGTGTAGTACAGGGTCGTCTGTCACCTTCCTGGACCCTCCTCCCTTGATCTTCTCTGCATTTGTCCCCTCACTTTCTGGTTCGTTGGTCACCTCTGGGTCCTCGGGCCCAGGCATTTGCACCTTGTTGTCCACTACCTTCCCGCTTCTGAGAACCGTGATAGCTTTAGCTTGCTCGGGTTGGCTAGACAACTTCCCTTTGTCAGATTCGGTCTCCATGTGCCCGACCCTAGTAGCCAGTTGGCCCACTTGTGTCTTAAGACGCTTGATGGATGCATCTTAGTTCGTGATAAACTGGAGGATCTTGTCGAGCTTGTTATCTTGGAGGGAAGAACTTGGCCCGGCTCCCGAGGCTTGCATACCGGCTACCGGTGCTCTCGGCCGCTGCTGGTAGTTCGGACGGGGAATGAACTTGGGTCGAGGTTGCTGCTGCATGAAATTCGGACGGGGTTGCTGGAGGGAGTTCGTATTGTTGGACCAGGAGAAGCTGGGATGATTCCTTCATCCTGGGTTGTACCTGTTTGAAAACGGGTCATTGCCAGGCCGGGCATGGTATCCCTGTAAAGCGCTGGCATCTGCATACTGCTCACCGAACTCCTGATCGAAGGCTGAAGGGCACACTTCAGACTTATTCCCTGGGACTCCACATGCTCCACATGTGTCAACGGCCATGGTCTGAATCGGCTGAGCTCCTCGTGCGTTAAGTAAACGCATTTGCTCTGTGAGCTCGGCTAACTGTTGGACCATCACATTGTTGCCCTGCCTTACCTCATTTACTGTCACTCTCTTCCCTCGGCTGCTCTTCTGCGACGAATTCGTGTTCATCGTCTAAAAAATGTCGAACATCTCTCTAGCCGTTTTTACTCCGATATCTCCCCCTGCCGCATTGTCAACCATATACTGCAAGTTCTGATGGAGGGAGTCGTAGAAGCAGTTGATTAGTAGCCCCGGAGAGAGGTTGTCATGAGGGCACTGCCGCTGGAGATCCTTGAACCGCTCCCAAGCCTCGTGAAGAGGTTCATTCGGTAGTTGAGCAAAGGAGACGATTTGCGACCGGAGCTCCTTGGTTTTCTGATGGGAGTAGTACTTCCCAATGAACTTCGTGTATACTTCGGTCCAGGTAGTGAGAGAGTCCAGTGCGAGGGTCATGAACCAAGCCTTGGCTCGATCCTTCAGTGTCTCGAGAAAACACCTCATCTTCAGTTTCTCCTCGCTGAGTGTTTGTCCCATTTTTGTGTCTTTATTTCATGCTTATTTTCTTTTCGTTTTCCCCCATTTGTAGGATTTTTGTAGTTTATTTGGTCCGTTTCGTTCGTTTTGTGTTTTTGTCTTTAGTTTATATTTTTGTATCTTTTCGCCGTGTTTTGCTTCGTGTTTTTCTGTTTTGTGTTTTCAGGAGGTAGGTTGTGCCGGTCGATGTTAGAATTGCGTGAGCCGAGACTGTGATATCAAGAACATCCGTTACCGAGCCCAGAAAACTCGAGGAAGGACTGAAAGAGCCGACAGAAACTGTGCCCAGAAAAAGTCGCGACTCGCGATCTGTCTCGCGAGTCGCGAGTCAAGTCGCGACTCAAGGGAATGTCGCGACCCGCGGAAAAAACAGAGGCTTATGGTGCAGTGTCGAGCAGAACTCGCGACTCGCGAGATAATGTCGCGACTCGCGACACGGAGTCGCGACTCGCGAGAAATTTCGCGACTCAAACCCAGAAATTTATATTTTGACGGCGCGCGACTCGCCAGGAAGTCGCGACTCGCGAGCGAAGAAAAGGTCCATCTCGCGACTCGCGAGTAGGTCGCGATTCGCGACTTTGTCGGGCGCGAATTTCGAGGACGGGATTTTTAGAGCAGAATTTGACCCTAGGGTTCATTATTCAGTTTTCAGACTTCGTTTTGACACTTTTTCTCTAGAGAAAACCATTCCTTTTCTTTCTTTTGCACTTTTGAATTGTTTTGGGAGATTGACAACTCCTATTTCTTGCTTTGGATTTGGATGCACTTGGATTTGACATTGGATTCCTTTCTTTAATCGTAAGTTATTTTTCTCAATCTTTTTGTTGATGATGATGGCTTGGGTTAATTTGAATGTTGATGTTGAATTCCGTATGAGTAGCTAAATCTATCTGCTAGGGATAGGGGATAATTGATTAGGTTCAATTATAATTGCTTGTTCTTAATTGTTCATATCTATGCGAGTTGAGTTCAATTTAGGGTTAATAGATTGATCACCTATATAACCTAGTAAATCATTGTTGAGAACCGAAAGGGGAGACATTGGTCGACTTAGGCTCGTTTAGAATAGACTTGTTCGTCAAAGTATTGTCTATGAGTTGCTGGCTTTGATAGTCAATCGTATATGTTCACTCTCTTGTTACGAAGAGTTATTGAGAGTGAACCTCTAAACGATAGACGATTCATTTCCTCTAACCGAGCAATTGATTGCCGGTAGTTGTGTAAGAACCGGAAGCAGTTGTCCCCGATTCCCTAGCTCTTTAAATTCTCAGTTAATTCGTTACTGTTCATTTCGTGCTTAATTAAATTTAAAGTTGGTAGTTGATAATTGAAACCCCAAATATTGATAATAGAGTGTTTAGGATTTTTATCTTCTTTTGTGATTGAATAATCGAACAATTATATCCGGCTAACCTTCCTTGAGAGATACGACCCGGGGAACGAATCTTTCGATTCGGTACTCGGTAAAAATTAATTTTGCTACAACACTGAGCCCATGGAGAGGGAAGGTCTGTAGCACATTGTAGAATCCCCGAATGAAGTTAAGCGGGTCTTCATTCGGGAGCCCGTGGAAGGATGACAGTTGGTTGTAATGGATCATCTTAAGCTCGTAGTTCTGAGCATCTTGTGGCAACCGGATGCATGAAGTTATTGGCCCAATCGTCGGATGGGCTAAGTCACGAAGGAGACGCGGTGTTGTAGGGCCATATCTGGATTTGTAGTTTCAGATGAATCGAGGCTGAGTTTTTCAAACATCTCCCTTACGCTCTTGTGACTTGGTTCGTCGTTTGTTCCTATGATACGCCCACTCTTGGTACGCTTACAGAAAGACAAAAGAATCCGTTACGAGCACCAGGTAAACAAAGGAGAATCCTAAAGAAAAACAAACAACCAAAAATCAAGAACTATCAGACTAAGTAAAAAAAACAAAGAGAAACAAGGAAAATCACAAGAAATAAGAGAAACACTAAAAAAAAAAAAATGAATAGGCGCACCATTATAATCCTAAACCTTTCCCGGCAACAACGCCAATTTTGTTGTCAGTATTTTTACCGGAGTAGAATCGAAGGATTCGTTCTCTGGGTCGTATCACAAAGAAGGTTAGCTGGATATTCTTGTGCGTTTATTCAATCACGAAAAAGAGAAGACAAATTCCTAAACACTCTAATTCAATATAGTGGGTTTCAATTTTCAACTAATGATTTAACCTAAATAAAATGAAAGTAAAATGGCAAATAAATTCACTGAATGATTAAAGAGCTAGGGAATCGGGGATAAATGCTTTCGTTTCTATCACAATTACCGGCAATCAATTGCTCGGTTAAAATACTTGAATCGTTTCTCGTTCAGAGGTTCACTCTGAATAACTCTTCGTAAAAAGAGAGTGAATGTAAACGATCAACTATCAATTCCTATAACACATAGACAATACCATGATGAACAAGTCTATTCTAAACGAGCCTAAATCGACCAACGTCTCCCCTCTCGGTTCTACACGTTGATTAACTAGGTTAGAAAGGTGATCAATCTACTAACCCTATAATGCACACAACTCGAATAGATATGAACAATCAAAAGCATTCAATTATAACGAACCTAATCAATCATCCTCTATCCCTAGCGAATGGATTTAGCTACTCATAACGAATTTAACATCACAATTCATATCAACCCAAGTCATCATCATCAAAGCAATTGAGAAAAAGAACTTACGATTAATATAAAGAATCCAATGTCAAATCCAAGTGCATCCAAATCCAAAGAGAGAAAAAGGAGTTTTTCAATCTCCAAAACACATCAAAAGTGAAAAAGCATGAAATGGAATGAGTTTCTCTAGAGAAAGAACGTAAAAACAAAGTCTGGAAGTGAATAATCAACCCTAGGACCGAAATCTGATGTTAAAAATCCGCTCCTCAAAATTTGCGTAGATAAGTCGCGAGTCGCGACTTCACATTTTCCCTGGTCGCGAGTCGCGACTTCCTCGCGAGTCGTGCGTCGTCAAAATCTTAAACTTCTGAGGTTGGGTTGCGACCCAAGTCGCGAGTCCCGACTTAATCTCGCGAGTCGCGACCTAATACTGCGAGTCGCGATTTCGTCTCGAAACTGCACCTTAAGCCTCAGTTTTGCTCGCGGGTCGCGACATGTTCGCGAGTCGCGAGACGACTCGCAAGTCAGGAGGTGTAACACCCCGCCTTGACTAGCTTTGACTTTTGAAAATCAGTGTTAATTTTTCGCGTTTTATTTTCGAAACAGTGTGCGAGTTTATTTTCGAAAATACTTCTTAACTTGCGGGATGCTACTAAAAACTTTCTTATCTTTATCCTTCGGACATAAATATAAACTTGTAACCAAACGAGCCTCTATGGCGATAAAGTTGTTATACATGCAGTCCGTCTGTCTCGTTCTAAAACTTAGCGGAAGCTTAAACTGAATAATACTTATTACACACATACTTGTTACATACAAATTCATGATTTTTTAAAATATAAGAGGTGTGTAAAGATGTCCACTGCTCATGACCACACTTGCCACGTCTGCTCACCGGCACGCTGGACTCCGACACCTGAAATAAGAAAGATTGTGGGAGTGTGAGCACATCTGCATGCTCGTGGGAAAACTGAAACTATAATAATCTTAATTGTAAACATGAACTTAAAAGCAACATAAAATAAATAAGTTGTACTGAACTGTAAACTTTTCTTAAACTTTAACTTTGGTCAAACGACCCTTACTCGGCCCTCGGCCGCTCGTGTGCACACCCCGATGGGATATTAAGGCCCTTGGCCTCCACCGGGTACCAGATGGGATATTAAGGCCCTCGGCCTCCACCTGGGAGATATACTGTCTCGAACATACCTCAATCATGGTACAATAATTAGAGATGATGTGGAATCCAGTACATGACCCACACATTTCCGCAAGACCAGTACTGAATAAGACAACATCAATAATACACTATATCATGGCTTCAATATATAAGAGCTGAACTAAGATCTATGGTCAGAAGACCCTCGGCCTTAGGCCGCTCGTGCGCACACCCCGATGGGATATTAAGGCCATTGGCCTCCACCGGGCACCAGATGGGATATTAAGGCCCTCTGCCTCCACCTGGGGAACATACTAGACCACAAATGGGATAATTCAACCGTTTGGGTAAATTTCTTACTCACGTATCTTATACAGGATAACTGAAATGCGCAATGTAACGCCCTGTAAAGGCTCCCACCTGGTAACTGAAAATATTTGGACTGATGCAAGTGCTCGAACTGAGGTAGCGGTCGGAGGCTCGACTCTCCTTAGGCTACATAAACATATAAGTAAAATATGCTAAGTATTGTGCTCAAAATAATTATTTTATACGCTCGATCTAGATGCTTGATCCGGATGAATTTAGACTGTTAGGGATTTTTCTTAAAAAAATTCGAAGTCCGGAAATTTAACTGGTATAGTTGAACTGACTGGACTGGCTCGGAAAAATACTTAAAATTCTCCAGAACACGCTCGGACTGGGAAAAATCGAACAAAACAGTCTGGGCTAAAAACTGACTCGAACCGCCACTCGAACTGGTCGGTTCGCTGACTGGCCAGACCGAAGGCTCGGCTGAACCGGGCGGTCGGGCGTTGGGCACGCGGAGGTGCGACTGGGCGCGGCCCTAGGCGCTGCTGGGCACGGGCGTCGGCGCGCGTATTAGCAACCTATCGCAAAAGAACCAAGGCGTGGATGCGGGTTTTGAGCGAATCGAGTTAGACGTAACACACGATCCTTCATCAAACGGGCACGACGCTGCCGGGCGTCGTGCATTCGGCTGAGGCCCGTCGGGGGATGTAGCCGCGCTCCTGGGCACAGACATGCGCTGCCGGGCGCGGTCTCGTGCATGCTGGGGCGCTGCGCGCCGCGCCTGTGTGGCGCGGGCACGAGCAGGGACGGGCTTAACCTCTGCATGGCGCGGGAGCGCGCGGACAAGCATGGGGCCGACACTGCACGTGCGGTCGGCGCGAGTAGTGACCTAGACCGACCCTTGCCAACTATTTTTTTCAACTTTTCTAGTAACATGCATTATGTATCAACACCATATGATAAAATAGGCTTAAAAAAGCTGAGAAGCCCTAGGAGTTCTCGGGTCTATATGCATGTGGTCCGGTAGGGCCGTCAGGGCACGTGTGGACCTAGGGTCACCGAACCCACTACTCTATCTTGCACAAAAGGCTATGGAAGAGTTATATACATGTAAAACCATGATTTTTAAAGCTAAGATGATAGGCCTAACATGCATGTACATTAAAGTGGCTCGGGAGCTAAAAGTCGGATATTTTAGAGGGCTAGTTGACCGAGTAAATGAACTCTAAAAATTCTCAAACTTATACATATCATTTTTTATGATTTTTAAGTGACCTTAAGCTAATAAAATCGTCCTAAACATGCTTTGAACTAAAAATCCGAAAATAGGGTATTTAATTCCTTAAAATCAAAACTCATGGGAAGTGGCATGCTTTGTTTCATTTTTCTTCATGATAAATCATATTTTATCATATAACGGCTAATAGAAGAGGTTTACCCAAGCTTACCTTCACCAAAAATAGAAAATGACGGATAGGGCTTGGCTAGGGCTTGCTTGCGGCCTTGGGTCCTTTGGCTCGACTTGGGTGGCTTTGGGCTGCAAATGGTGGACTCTAAGGACATACAAAAAACCAAGGAACTCTTAGAAAATGATAAGTCTCAATAGAAACCGTGAGCAAGGGATGGAGCTCGGTGGTGCCGCTCCTCGGGTAGCCTTGCGTGCGCGAGAGTGAGGGTAAGGACTTAGGTGAGTTCTTCTCCTTTTCTCTCTATTTTTCTAAGTGTTCTGTAACGCCCCACTTTATTTTAAAGGTTTTATCAAATTTATTTAATAAAAAAAATCACAATAAATTTTTCGCAAACTTTAATTTAATTAAAAAAAACTCAGTGGGCGCTACTCAAATTTACCAAAAGCCTTTAACCAAAAATGCAAACGTATCAAACAAAGACAGCATGCACGAAT
>BKCP01010148.1:6664-31063 GCA_008636005.1 Striga asiatica
TTTTTTTTTTTTTTTTTTAATTTTTTTCGAATTTTATGAATTTTTTTTCGAATTTTGTGTTATAAGTTTATAACATTCATATAAGATTGGCCACATTTATAAGGTAATATATTTTTTGGCCAAATTTAAAAAAAAAAATTAAAAATTGAATTTTTTATTATTATTTTTTAATAAGGGCAAAATAGTATTTTGAGGGTGCGGTAAATAGTAAAAGTGGGTGCGGTGAATATTAACACTCAATTATATTGTACCATGTGACGTGACAATAAAAATGACAAGACCAATCGAATTAATTTGTCGGCAAAAAATTATAATAAAAACATTTTAATATCGTCCTATTAATAATTACTAAGTACTAAATAAATAATTATTATATTTGTGTAACTTAAAATACCTAATTTCAATTAATTAAGTTATCTATTAACGACTTCACCATAACATTTTCTCATAGACAAGTTGATATGGAACATGTAAAAGACCGGTTTTTGGCCAGGGGCGAAACCAGGAAATTAATTGACAGGGGGCAAAAAGACATCGCAAAAAATTTGGGGGTGCAAAACATAATTTAAGAGGGGGCAAATTAATTTTTTTTAATTATAATAGTAAAAAAATTTAAAGAAAATTAGATTTTTTAATTATAATAATAAAAAAAATTAAAATTTGAGGGGGGGGCAATTGCCCCCCCTAATATATATGTAGTTTCGCCCTTGTTTTTGGCTAGCTGTTGTGAGGTAGTTTCAAGAGTGTCTATGACCATTTAATCTTTTATATACTCTTCTAAGACATTTATTAAAGAGGATCAAGACTTTGTATTCAATTTTATAATACATTTTTATTTAGCTAAAAGTATATTTGTCTTCTATATTTTATTGTTATGATTTTCATCAAAATGATACTATCTTTTAACAGAAATGCTATGGAGCCATCGGATGGTTCTCTTATGGAGCCATCCTTAACTTTATGTATTGACACGTGTCCAATGTGCATTTATTGCAGGACACGTGTCAATACACCATTTGTTAATTATGGATGACTCCATAAGCCGAGCCATCCGCTGGCTTCATAGCAAAACCGTTTATTTTAAATATACATATACATACACTAAAAAAACTCTAGCCATAATATAGGTTTTTGTCATGTTACAATATACTCCTAAAGATCTTCTAAGTAAGGGACTTGACTGCAAATAAAAGGAAGAATTTGGTGGCAGAAAATGATGACATGGACAAGCTTATACCATTCATTCCCGGGCTCGAAAATATCATGAGACGCCGTGATCTTCCGAATATTTGTAGATTGGACCCCGAGAGCACCCACATGCAATATTACCTCGATCAAACCTCAAAAATGGGTCGGGCCTCTGCTCTCATACTCAACACATTCGAGGAACTCGAGGCGCCCATTATCTACCACCTCCACTCAATCTTCCCATCAATCTATGCAATTGGGCCGCTACACATTGTCCCGAGGCCCATTGGGCCCGACACTTCCCACAACTCCTCCAGCCTATTTCAGATGGACCAATCGTGCATGGGATGGCTTGACTCCCAACGGCCCAAATCGGTCCTATACGTGAGTTTCGGCAGTGTGGTGGTGTTGACCAACGACCAATTCACGGAGTTTTGGCATGGGCTCGTCGACAGTGGGAAACCGTTCTTGTGGGCCATAAGGCCCAACTTGATCGCCGACGACAATAATGGGCCCAATATTACCACTCTTGATGAGCTGAAGGCGGCCACGCCAGTGAGGGGCCTAATAGTGGGTTGGGCCCCTCAAGAGGATGTTCTGGCCCACGACGCTGTGGGTGGGTTCCTGACGCACAGTGGGTGGAACTCGACTCTGGAGTGTATGGCGGCCGGCAAGCCCATGATCTGCTGGCCCATGATTACGGACCAGCAGGTCAACAGTAGGTGCGTGAGCCATATGTGGAAAGTGGGGCTCGATATGAAGGATGTTTGTGAGAGATCAATGGTCGAGAAAATGGTGCGTGATTTGATGGAGGGCGGGAGGGAGGAGTTGTTGAGATCGACGGAGGAGATTGCTCGGTTGGCTCGGGAAAGTGTTCGTGAGGGCGGGTCGTCTCATCGCAATCTCGGGAAATTGATTGAGGATATAAAAATTGGTAATTTCTCTAGGGATATCATGGCCTAAGGGAAACGATTGAAGAAAGTTCTGATGTGTGGTGTCGTTTCGTGCATATGAATTAAGACGTTCGGTTTTATGAGTCGAGCTGAACTTGTTCGCAATCAGCTAACAATTTCAATAAATTTGTGATTTGTGCAAGTTCAAGTGTTACGTAGATTTAAATTCTAACACTAGGATTAAATGTTGTTCTACTTTTATACTCTAATAACATCATGAATACACTTATCAATAAAACGTAGGGTCAAAGTCAAGTAAAGTAGGAGGGAAAAAATAATTAGCTTGTAATCATATAAATCTATACAACTCCCACACCCAAATTTATTCTATTTTCTACTCAAAAGGCATTTAACAACTTGTACTTGAAGTTGAGTACACATCAATAGAACTATAGAAGAAAACAAAGATCAACCTTGAACTCATCTATATAATAACCAAACTCGATCAACAATATTATGTATTTCATTATCATTCCACTCTTCAATCTCTCTAATTTTTCCTAAATTTACCTCTTTATTTAATTTTACTTTACAAATTAACATACATTATGGTCCTCCCATCACCTAACGTTTTTTGGAATTCGTATCTTACGAGACTTTTTCCGGGTTGGCCGGACCACCAAACGACGTCCGAGCATCTCTTCTCTCTCTCATTGGTGTTCTTTCTCACGTTCACAGCCGAGTTCATCTCGAATTACCCGACACGCGAACGATGGGATGACCGGAGATTGGCGGCGCTTGGTGGTGCCGCCTTGCGAGGGCTCAAGATGTTCATGACTTATGTGGCGGTCGTGGCCATAATGGCCACCGATTTCGTGTTCCTCCTGGCGGCTGCCGGCGGCCATGCCGCCGGAAGTTTTGTTGCCGGGCTGTATGAGTATCATATTGAACTAGCTGTTGGGTCGATGGGGTACAATGGTGGCTATTTTAGATTATAATTAAAATGACTATACTAATATATATGAGTGAGGTGAGCAAATATNAGAAAAATTTTCTTGAAATCAAGCCTAATCATGTTAAACCAAGTAATTGTTATGGTGTAAAGTAAAGTTGAGCATGTCTTGAGAACACCATTTTCTATTTTCCATTCTTGTAAGAAATTAGTTTGATATTTCCTGTCTTATAGGATGTGCTTACTTTCTTTAAAATTTGTCTTAACCTCAAAAATAATATGAAGGCTCACGAAAAAATTGTGTTCCTTCTTAAACGACTGCAAACAAACGAATGTAGATGGAAGCAAAGGCATGTTACATGGGCTTTGAAAGTGAAAAAAAGACTAAACAAAAGTGGGACTGAAGAAAGAAACAACAACGTCAGTCAAGAAGACTCCGAAATAATTGAAAAGAGTGAGAGAAGAAGAGTTCTTTCAATTATTTCAGAGTCTTCTTGGGTTGCTATTATTGAGGGAGCGGCTACAGTACCGTTGGGTACCGTGCCGTTATTTTAATATGAGTCATTAGATGGTGATAGTTATTACTAGCAATTAGATTTTATGAAATCACACGTTAGCAACATGTACACTATTCTATACAATAATTTTGTTAATTAGTTAATAATAAATATATTAGAGTTAGTGGACATATCTATTTGTTTTTTAATAAGTTAAGAGAAGAACGCATAGAATTCTGTGTATTTCATGATCATTATATATTTTTTTTCATAAATTAATTCCTAATTCCTTAGCATCAACAAATAGATTATAAACAAATTTATAATGTTGAATTTACGCAGAGAAAATTTTTATGTTGTCATATTGATGCGATTTTTTATCTATTAAATAATTTATAAAAAAGAAACACAATTTATTTAATATCAGATCGCAAAAACATACGAAAATATAAATGAGAAGCTTCAAAATTTGTATTTGTTATCTATCTATGTCTATAAAAAACTTTGTTTATTTGAAATATAACTAAAATCCTGCCTAAAAGTTTTTAAAATATAAATAATTTATAAGAAAATAAACACAATTTTTTCTAGTGTCGGATCACAAAAACATACAAAAATATAAATGGGAAGCTTCAAAATATGTGTCTATGTTATCTATCTATATTTATAAAAAAATTTGTATTTACTGAAATCACTGTTTTAAATAATTCGCTATACCTCACTGTATTGCTTTTTTGTTTATTTTTCAAAAAACGCACTGTAACTTTATATATTTAGCATTTTTCCCAAGAAGCTTATGCGAAATGCTGAAATAGCATGCTTTTTTACACTAAATTGCGGTATATTTCTGCAAAGGTATTTAAACAATAAAATATTCAAAAGACTTGTATTTTTTAGGGGTTAGAGTTATATTTTTAAATGACTAAAAACTAAAAATTTTGGTGATGATTTCAAATAAAAAGTTTGAAAATGCAAAGTTGTAAGTTGAATAGTGCAATATATATCGGTCTGGGTCTGTTATATCATTATATTTTTGGGTACTAGACATTTAAATTTAAGAATAAAAAATGTTTAGATCTAGGGGTTAGAATTAAATTGTAATCAAATTAAAAAAATTAATTACAATGTATATGCTTAAAATTAAAATATGGCTTATCTTATTATATTTCATTGTTTGTTTTTACTTTTTAGTATATTCGTTTTGTTATTTAAATATTTATATTATGATATTTACATTAAACATTTGTAAGAAATAATTCTTAGATGTTATTTGGAGCTTATTCAAATATTATGATAATTTTTTGAATCAACCATCCAATTTTATTATATGCAAGTATATATATAATATTTCTATAACAATAACTTTTTATACTCGAATAGCTTGCGTAACACACAACGCTATTTACGCTACGCAGTATAAAGACCAAAACATGAAGAATTACGTTATACGCATTTTAAAACATTTCCTGAAATATAAACTAAATCCTGTCTAAAATTTTTAAATAACTAAACTTGGTAATTATTATTTTTTTTTTGAAAATTTTCAAAAAAATTCCCCCTTGAAATTAATTAATCAATTTATGGTATAAAATCGACAAAATTAATATATTCGGTGTTGGTATGAAGTGGGCAATTTTATTTGAGTTATCATATGGCCATTTTTATTTTTGGTAGGAAACGTATCATTAATAAATATCAGAATTTATGGTATAATGTAAGCGATTTTATTTATTTTATGAAATGACCGAATTTAAATGGTATGGATAGAAGCGTATTTGGAATTTTTGAAAACAAAATAAGTGGTATGATTATTATTTGGTAAGAGTATGAAAGTTGAATTTTAGGTTGATTTGTTATAAAATCAAGGTGATATGATTCTCAATTTAGCATATTCCCACAATAACTTACTATAAGATATTGATGATAATTTGAAAATTGGTATGTATTATTTTTTAAAATCAAAAAGATCTTTGAACAAATATTGGTTAATAAAATTTAAACTTTGTAATTTAATTACAGAGAATTAGATGATAAATTTGAACAATAAGGTAACCGACAACAAATCTGAAAAATTGTGAAATAGTATATATATATATATAAGGGGATTTATTGCGTAGTCAAAATTTAGGTTCCAAATATAAAAGTCAAATAAGTAATTATTCATAACTTATAGGTCAATATTAACTTGGACGTAAACGTAATAGTCAAGTATTTATAATCTAATAAATTACTAAACTACTTAATTTTTTTTGATTTGGATAGTTTATAAAAAAATTCATTTCAAGTATTATTCACTATATTTTTAAATATACGATACATTTTTACCAAAATAATTATTAAACTGATTATTTCGTTCTTAGTTTGGTTTAGGAAATAATCGTTAAAAACTAACTGCGCTGCGAGTGCACATTATTATTAATAAATATCCGAATTTATGGTATAAGCGCGATTTTACTTTTATATGAAATGACCGAATTTAATTAATGATATAGATAGAAGTGTATTTGGAATTTTTGAAAACAAAATAAGTGGTAAGATTATTATTTGATAAGAGTATGAAAGTAGAATTTTAGGTTGATTTGTTATAAAATCAAGGTAATATGATTCTCAAATTTTATCATATTGCCACAATAACTTATCATAAGATATTGATGATAATTTGGAAAATTGCTATCTATTCTTCTTGAAAATCTAAAAGATCTTTAAGCAAATATTGATTAATAAAATTTAAAGTTTGTAATTTGATTATAGAAAATTAATTGATGAATTTGAACAATAAAGTAACCAATCACAAATCTGAAATTGTGAAATAAGATTTACAGATATAAGGAGAAATATATATATATATATATATATATATATATATGAAATATATAAGGGGACTTATTGCAATTCACTAAAATATAAAATTTCTTCAGTTCACTAAAATATATCATTATTAAAATTCAAAATTAGTAAAAGGACTAAAACATATTATTGTTGAAAGTTAATCATCCTTAAGTTTTCTCAACTCACTAACTTATTGAATAATAAAAATTAATAAGATATGTGCAATTATTTCTAGAAAACAACTTTTCACAAATAAATTGTACTAAAAAACTCTTCACCCTTTAGACGCCACGTGGCTCTTTTTCGCTTTGCATGCCAGCAAACCGACAGTTGCACTATCGTGTGCCTTGGCACACCTTGCTAGGTGTGCCAGGCCAGATTTGCACGCGCCAGCCAGGTAAAAAAATGGTGTTGAAAAGCTTTTTATTTAACGTGATAAGAAATTTATTTTGTAGGGACCCCCATGGTGCTGGGATTGCTTTGAGAGTTTTGTAGGGATTTCATGATTTTTTGTTTTGATATAATCACATTGTGAGTAAGTGAGAATATGAAAAATATGTGATAACAGTACATTCACATTTTGAATTTTTGATATGCATTGTTAGTGGGGATCTCAAATGAAGTAAGTTAGATGTAACTAAGGTTGGTGTTGTAGTTTATTTTACCGGAGTTAAATCAAAAGATTCGACACCGGGTCGTGTCTCTCGAGGAAGGTCAGCCGGATTATTTTGTCCGATTATTCAAACACAAAAATGGAAAATAAAAGAAGTAAAAATCCTAAACATTCTAAATCAAGTTTGTGGGTTTGTTTATCGACTACTAATTGAAAAGCAAGTAACTGAAAAGACTAGACAAGATTGGGAATCACGAGTTCACAACTCAATACTCGAACTTAATTTATAATAAGGGAGCTAGGGTATCAGGGTCGATCAATTCCGGTTCTCAATACACTTAACGAGCAATCAAGAGCTCGGTTAAATGCCTCGCTGAACTACTCATCTAGAGGTCTATCCTCAATAACTCTTCGTAACAAGAGGATAGGCATTAACGAGTAATTCTAGAAACAATCAACACATAAGCAATACTATTACGAACAAGCTTATTCCTGACCGCGTGTCGCAACACGGCAAATTTAAATTTATAATTTTTCCTTAACAAACCTCTACTAACTAGTAGTAGTGGCGAGTAAGGGTCGATCCCACGAGGAGTAGGAATTAAATTGTGACAATCTCGTATTAATTGAATTAACTAGGAAAGCAATAAAAGATGGGGGGTTTTATAAAAATAAAAATAAAAATAAGAAAATAAAATAAAAATCTAATAAAATAAGAGAAGTCCAGTTTTTCGGTTCAATTATCACCCAATCTAAATCTACCGTTAATTAATTTCGACGCTTTCTTTAAATTGCTAATGAATTACCGACCCTAGCTAACAACAAGCTCTGTTAACCGAATTTTCCCTTACTGAATATTTAATCGAAATAAGCTCTTCGACTAAACCTAACTAATGGACAACCTAGAATAAGCTCTCTAGATTTAGTTCACTAGCAGCATTAATTTCTAAGAAAATAGATCAGTCTAAGCAATGGACGCAAAAGCTCGGACCATTTAACTTATGCTCATGCTACCCTAGAGATGCACGACCCCTAGTTTACTACTAACGAAACGAGACAATAACAATTACGGATTAAAGTCCCGAATCTAGCAATTAAACTATGAATATTCAACCTAGCTGGCCAAACCAAATCAAACACCATAATTCATACTTCCAGGATGTAAGGCCCTTGATTTTCAGCGTACTCGGTGACTGGTCGCTTGACCTCGACTAGAAAAGAAGAAATTTCAGTCATGTTCGGGGCAATTGTCGGAGCTTTTACGTCATTGTCACCTTCGAGTGGGCTGTTATCGGGGGCCCCGATAGCAGTAGTAAATGCTACCAGGTTTTTATCGGGGGGGCCGGTAACAGCGAAAATTTGCTCCTCATCGCCTTCTTCTTCATTCTCTTCGTCGCTTCGATCGTTTATCGGCTCAAAGCTAACTTCGTCCAGCACCTCAAGCTCCGTGTTGCTGCTCATCCTAAGCTCTCCGTCATCATCGTGGCTGGCTTCGGCTAGCCGACTCTTGGCTCGGGCATCCAGTTCGCTCAATAGATCACCAATCGTTTTGCTACTAGCCATCAAAGAATTTTGACACTCTTCAAGTAACTTCATCAATGATGGACTAGTCTCTTGTTCAAGCGAAGGTTCTGAAAAATATTGTGAGCCTCCATAGTGGAATTGGGATTCGTCATGCTCATAAGTAGGCTCATACGGTCGAGAATATCGTGGATTTTCATAGAATGAATTTTCACAATCTCCCCAACTGTAATGGCCCCTATTGAAATTTGAATACGCCCAATCGTCTCGTCGATACCAATCTCTCTCGGTAGCTCTGCGTGCACCATACCTCTCGATCAAAAGTGGACAATCATCGGTGACGTGATGTGTGGTATGACACAGACGACATGGTTTCCTTAGAACTTGACGAACACTCTCAATTGCTTCTTGGATCATAGCCGACATCCTAGCCTCACGATGTTGGTCTCTTATTTCCCTCTTTTTCATTTCATAATATGAATCGTAAGCGTAAACACATTCCGGGCTCCAATACGCATCCATTTATAATAAGTACCACCTGTAAAAGAAAACAAAAGGAAAAAGAAAAATAGGGGGATTAAAAGAGTCAAAGAAAAAAAATAATAATAATAAAATAAATACTAATCTAACTACCTAATTCAATTAATACTAAAAAAAATCACAACTCAATTGCGCCACTCCCCGGCAACGGCGCCAAAATTTGACCGCGTGTCGCAACACGGCAAATTTAAATTTATAATTTTTCCTTAACAAACCTCTACTAACTAGTAGTAGTGGCGAGTAAGGGTCGATCCCACGAGGAGTAGGAATTAAATTGTGACAATCTCGTATTAATTGAATTAACTAGGAAAGCAATAAAAGATGGGGGGGGATTGGTTTTATAAAAATAAAAATAAAAATAAGAAAATAAAATAAAAATCAAATAAAATAAGAGAAGTCCAGTTTTCGGTTCAGTTATCACCCAATCTAAATCTACCGTTAATTAATTTCGACGCTTTCTTTAAATTGCTAACGAATTACCGACCCTAGCTAACAACAAGCTCTGTTAACCGAATTTTCCCATACCGAATATTTAATCGAAATAAGCTCTTCGACTAAATCTAACTAGCGGACAACCTAGAATAAGCTCTCTAGATTTAATACACTAGCAGCATTAATTACGAGGAAAATAGATCAGTCTAAGCAATGGACGCAAAAGCTCGGACCATTTAACTTATGTTCACGCTACCCTAGAGATGCACGACCCCTAGTTTACTACTAACGAAACGAGACAATAACAATTACGGATTAAAGTCCCGAATCTAGCAATTAAACTATGAATATTCAACCTAGCTGGCCAAACCAAATCAAACACCATAATTCATAAACATTAAACACAGATGACATGAATCAACTCATCAACAAAATAAATACGGCGTCTCGATTAATCAACGATAAAAATAAATCATCCAATTCATAGACAAATCGGAATTAGGGTTCAAACATCCCCTAAAACTGGATAAAAATACTAGCCTAACATACTAATAAAAAAAATAAATAAAAAAATAAAAGAGAGAAGATAAAAATATCTCCCTCGTGTGCGGGTGCGGCTTCCCTCCGCGTGTGTAGCCTCTTCCGTCGTGCGTTCCTTCCCTCTGTCTGCGTGAATTTCTTCTCGTCTTTTTTTTGTTTATGGCCTGTCTCCGCCTTTTTTTCTCACGTCAAAGAAAATACAAATCCCCTTGTCCTGCGTGGAGTCTCCCAAATAAATCCTTGTTGTCGATATGATGCGTGTGTGAGGGAGTCTCTTTTTTTTCTCCTCCAATAAAAATGCTTGGCTAGAAATATCAAATAAAACCAAAATCATTTCTTGAATATCCCACATCAAATAAATCCCCCCTCAAACTTTGTGAGCTACGTGTGTTACTCCTTAGTTGTCCAAATAATTGAGCTTGTGCCACTGTTTTGGGCCATGGTCCAACGGACCAATATAACATCAATTTTTCGCCTTAATTCGAGCCGATAATTGATCACGCGAACTCCATCCATTTCATCAGATCCACAAGATATTCCAAAATACTGAAAATAATACATAAAAATATCAATGTATATGAATCCATTCAAATAATAAATAGGTCGAAAAATATAAATGTGCGAATAAATTAAGTGAATATAGATACACTATTAAATATATAAAACACGCACATTTTCCGACCTATCAATTCCTAACGAGCCTAGATCGAACGATTTCTCCCTTTTCAGTTTTGAAATCGATTAAATAGATTAAGATGGTGATCAATCATCAAAACCCTAGGCTAAGCACAACTCGAGAGGATTGAGCAATTATCATGCATATAAACGAAATCAAACCGGAACGATCTTCCCCTAACCCTAGCTAAAGGATTTAGCTACTCATAATGCATTCAACTCCAACAAATACAATAATCAAAGCCATTCAATCAATAAGAAAACGAAATGAAAACTTACGATTAAGGAATCCAATGTTGAATACACGAATAACCGAATCTACAAGCTTAATATTGGTGTTTTCAAAATCCAAGATCAATTCTTATGAAAATCTAAGAGAAATATATGTTCTGGAGTGCATAAAATCGAGAGAGGGTTAAGCCTAGGTGAAAAGATAATGAAAAACTGATCACGATTGCAAAATAAAAAATTTGCTGTCGCGACCTCCGCGGCCGCGGCGAACAACATCTCGCGGCCGCGACCGTCTCTGCAGCCGCGACCTCCCCGAGCCAGAAATTGGAACTTTTGTGTATCTCGCGGCCGCGACTTCCTCTTCTCCGCGACCGCGGTGAAGGATTTCAGCACATCGTGTTTTCGGTTCGTCTTCTCGCATCCGGACTCGGAATTTGATCCCGTCTTCTCCAACACGACCCCAACTCATCCATCTAGACAGTAGACCTCGCATGGCCATGCACCGAGCCACCAAACCTACACATCACCACCGACAAGAAATACGGAAAAACGGAAAAAACGAACAAAAAGACCAAAAACGACTAAAACAAGGGATATGCACGAGACGACTCGAAACGGACCAAAAACCAAAGAAAAATACCTAAGTAGGGGAAAAACAAGCATGAAATAAACAAGGAAAACATGACAAAAGTGGAACGAACAACTCCTCCACACTAAAACCTTTGTTCGTCCCGAACAAAAAGAAAAGAAAAGGAAGGAAAAACAAACAAACGAGCAAGGACAACGGTTCAAGCAAGACTAATCTCAAATCAATCAATTAAGTCAAGAAGAATTCAAATGATCACAAGCACACACCTCAACTATTAGCTTGGCCATTGTGAATGACATCAACTCTCGAGTACAGAAGTGTATCATTTATGCCTCACTCAATTTCTTTCTCAGATATCACTGGGTACACTCAAATTGGTCAACAATCGAATCAATCGTAAATTTGCCTATCGTCTAACTCCTACTATAAAACAATCAATTCGTGAAACAATGAATCAAGAGGACTTTAAGGGTTGTAACGTAGGCTCTTTGGACCAGGTAGGATAAATATAGGCTAACTGGCTAAATAAAAATCAACTCAACTCAATCAGATAACCGTAATCATAAACTCCTCCGGTTGCTGACACCAACCGGTTCCTCCCACTACTCCAAGTCAACCTACTACCCACTTATTCAACATTTCCATTTTTTATACATTTGCTATTTTTTACGAGAACCTTAGGATATTTCGTAATCCATTCGGTTTCTCCCGTTTTTTTTGTGTGTGTGAGAGAGCCTTAGGATATTTTAACGTAATCCATTCGGTTTCTCTCTCCTTTTTTATATACCAACGCAAATCACCTCCCAATCCACACACGTAACTCCACAATATCATCGTCACGAGGTAAGAGAAAGAAAATCAATAAGGCTCAAAAAAGGGGTGACTAGCGACATTATTCTCAGAAAAAGAAAAGGGAAGGGAAAAACAAAGAATGTCTCAATCATATTCACGTTCACAAATCCAGTTATTTCATTTCATAGCAGACTCAAGGCAAATTCTAATTGACTATGATTTCGACCAATAACTCACAAGAAAAGAAATGAATGTGGCTCAAAGCCTCACAAGGTAAAATAAATGTCAACAAAACAACCAAGCCAATTCATCGAAATGTGACACTCATTCTCATCATCACAACTTCCTAACTCAATCAACCAATCATCAACTAGTCTTACAATACACCAAAGTCCAAGCTCACAAAGACACCACAAAATAATCCTAAAAACTATACTGGACCACCACACAAGAGAAAAGAAATAACGAAATAAACGCAATCCTAAAAAGGAAAAACTAGACCTGGACAACCACATAATCACGTGAAACTCCCCCACACTTAAAACCAGACAATGTCCCCATTATCGAGTCGCGGTGAAGGAGAGTTAGACCATATAACAGACCAACGCAAAAACAAAAACAAAGAAGCTGTACACAAATAAAAAGAGAAAGGGAAAAAGAGAACATACAAAGCACAGTGACAAGTCACTGTGCATCCGGAGGTGATGGTGGATGGTGAGGGTGACCGGGACCCGAACCCCAACGGGTGTCCCACTGAGTGAATCGCTGGTCCCAGCTGTTCATCCGAGCGTCCTGCTGGTCCTGCCGCTCGCGGATGGACTGGAGGCCGCCAGCGAAGGTATCGAACTGCGTACCCATCTGAGTCCAGTGGGTCTGCTGTTGGGTCTCCCACTGGTCCCATCGAGTGTTCTACTGTGTCTCCCAGCTGGTCCACTGCGTGGTCTGTCGGCTCTCGAGGGCAGCCCATCTGCTGTCCTGGGCGTCAAAGCGATCGTGGATAGAGCGGATGTCGGCTGTGTACTGAGTCTGAAAAGTGGACCACCATTCCGGTGGCTGCTGCGGTGGAATCTCCGGGTGAGGGTTCAGAGCCGGCGTCCATTCGGGTGGAGGCGGAAGTAAATGGTCCTCGTCGACATTCATCTGCTCATGCTCGTCTCCCTCCGTCGGTTGCCGAGACGACCCTGCCGGATCGGAATTAGGCGGACCCTGTTGGAGCTTTTTGAAATAGGTGTCGTAGGCGGTGCGCTTTGTGTACTCCTTAGCCGTAGTCCGGTTCCGAATAAGGTCGGCCTGCTTGAGCTCGTTATAGTTGAGACATCGCATCTCAGACCGCTCCTGAAGCGCTATCTCACCATGTAATCAGTAGGCTTCTGGGGTGATGTCGAAATGGTTCGCGAGTGCGGTAACAAAGTGCCCAAGTGCCGGTAGTCCACGCCGAGTGAGGGCAATCTCCTGTAAGGAGTTCTGTAGAAAAGTCATCGAACACACCCGCACTCCCGCTCGCATCGCCCATAGGAGAAAAAGTTCGACCTCACTGACTTTATTCGCCTCCTTTTTGCCGGTAACATTGTAGCAGAGGAACCGATGCACAACGGCAGTGGCCAGGTCCTGGATAAGCCCGTTGGACATTCCGGCAGAATCCCAGGTCGTATGTGGGGAGAGTTCGGCCCAACTCTTCTTGGCGTCGAAGTCGAGGGCCTTGCTTCGTGTACCGGAGAAAGTGAAACCATAGACTTTCTTCATTACGTCATTGTCCACCATGAGGTCCTTCCCTTTGAGCCGACAAGTGAAGTAATCATTCCCATCGGCGAGAACGAATGAGCTGAAAAACTCAAGCATGAGAGTTCGATGCGAACTCTCCTCTATTTTGGCGTAGTCGGTTAGGTCAACACTTTAAGGTACTTCATCACGTCCTCGAGAATTCCCAAGTCGTTCAGAAGGTCCCAATCTACCGCTTTCGGTCGCACTACCTCCTTTTGCGAGAGACGGGCATAAATCTCGCCCTCCTTCCGGGAGTAGATGGGGAACGGAGCACCGTATTGGTCCGAAAGGTCATTTCGGTCCTCTTCCGGAGGGGCATCTCGAGAGGAGGATTCGCCCGCTTGACGCTTCCTAGGCGGTTTTGGAGTGGTTTTCTTCTTGGTGGGACGAAACGGATTCTTGCCCATGTGAACAGTTTATCGGGCAATATGTCGAACACTTGGCATGCGGAACTTCGAACTAAAAACTTGGGAGCAATTCGAAATGGTTCGATCCCGGAGTTGGCCTCCTCACGCCTCAAAAATAACCAAACAACAATCACGGAGAGCTAACGATACCTTTGGAGTTGAATTCGGGCACGAAACGAGCAAGTTCACGAGCTAAGTGACGTGGATTGGTGAAAGACGATTTAATGCCGGAAATGTTCGCCGTTGGAGGTCCGTTGTCGGAAGTTGCTGCCGTGGGTAGGTCGCCGGAGCAGGTTGGCCGGAGGTTGTCGGAATTGGGAAGGAATGCACGGCTAGGGTTCGGAGGGGCCGCGCATGGGGTGCAAGAGTGGAAGGGTGAATGTGTCGCCGGAAATCGCGGGAAGCCGGAGGGACGTCGCCGGAGCAGGGTGATCGGCGGTGGTCGTCGGTTGGGAGGAGGAGACGGAAGTGAGTTGGGGCGAGGGATGCGTGAGATAGAGATGCTTGAGGATGTGCGGTCGTCTATCTCCCAAGGACTAAATAAACGTGCCAACGTCGTAGCCGCGGCCGCGACCTCATCCCGCGGCCGCGAGATTTAAGATGCAGAAATAAAGGATTGGCGAGAGTTACATCGCCGCGGCTGCGGCGAAGAAACGTCTCGCGGCCACGACCCAACTCCGCGGTCGCGAGGTTGCTCCATCGCCACGAACATTTACCTGCAGAAATCGATGTCGAGAGCAGGAAAAAATGGTCGCCGCGGCCGCGGCTAAGGAAAATCCCGCGGCCCGCGGCGACAATTTTTTTTTTTTTTAAATATATATATATATATATACAAAAAGTACAAAAACTGCTCCGTTTAAAGCCGAGAGCTTGGCATAATTCCAAATTAAGGATACGGGTTGTCGAGACTGATGGTCTCGACATGTTGCTTCCCGAATTCTCCTTCAAAGTAAGGCTTTACCCTCTGCCCGTTGGCCACAAACAATTCACCATTCGCCGGATTTCGAAGTCGGACAGCTCCGAAAGATAACACCTCATCGATAAGATATGGTCCGCTCCACCGAGATTTGAGCTTTCCCGGGAAGAGACGAAGACGGGAATTAAATAAAAGGACTTTCATACCGGGCATTAGATAGATAGGAAAGAGACAAAGAAAAACGAAACAAAGAGAAACACACAAAATAAGAAATCACAAAAATAAAAGAAATACTGAAAACAAAATGAATAGGCGCACAAAATAAGTCCTAAACCTTCCCCGGCAACGAAATAGTTTATTTTACCGGAGTTAAATCAAAATTCGACACCGGGTCGTGTCTTTCGAGGAAGGTCAGCCGGATTATTTTGTCTGGTTATTCAAACACAAAAATGGAAAATAAAAGAAGTAAAAATCCTAAACATTCTAAATCAAGTTTGTGGATTTGTTTATCGACTACTAATTGAAAAGCAAGTAACTGAAAAGACTAGACAAGATTGGGAATCACGAGTTCACAACTCAATACTCGAACTTAATTTATGATAAGGGAGCTAGGGTATCAGGGTCGATCAATTCCGGTTCTCAATACACATAACGAGCAATCAAGAGCTCGGTTAAATGCCTCGCTGAACTACTCATCTAGAGGTCTATCCTCAATAACTCTTCGTAACAAGAGGATAGGCATTAACGAGTAATTCTAGAAACAATCAACACATAAGCAATACTATTACGAACAAGCTTATTCCTAACGAGCCTAGATCGAACGATTTCTCCCTTTTCAGTTTTGAAATCGATTAAATAGATTAAGATGGTGATCAATCATCAAAACCCTAGGCTAAGCACAACTCGAGAGGATTGAGCAATTATCATGCATATAAACGAAATCAAACCGGAACGATCTTCCCCTAACCCTAGCTAAAGGATTTAGCTACTCATAATGCATTCAACTCCAACAAATACAATAATCAAAGCCATTCAATCAATAAGAAAACGAAATGAAAACTTACGATTAAGGAATCCAATGTTGAATACACGAATAACCGAATCCACAAGCTTAATATTGGTGTTTTCACAATCCAAAATCAATTCTTATGAAAATCTAAGAGAAATATATGTTCTGGAGTGCATAAAATCGAGAGAGGGTTAAGCCTAGGTGAAAAGATAATGAAAAACTGATCACGATTGCGAAATAAAAAATCTGCTGTCGCGACCCCCGCGGCCGCGATCGTCTCCGCGGCCGCGACCTCCCCGAGCCAGAAATTGGAACTTTTGTGTATCTCGCGGCCGCGACTTCCTCTTCTCCGCGGCCGCGGTGAAGGATTTCAGCACATCGTGTTTTCGGTTCGTCTTCTCGCATCCGGACTCGGAATTTGATCCCGTCTTCTCCAACACGACCCCAACTCATCCATCTAGA
The DNA here is from genome assembly GCA_008636005.1 of Striga asiatica. NCBI lineage: Eukaryota > Viridiplantae > Streptophyta > Magnoliopsida > Lamiales > Orobanchaceae > Striga > Striga asiatica. Next base: position 23,512 of record BKCP01010148.1, read on the forward strand.
CAGTATACCTCGCATGGCCATGCACCGAGCCATCAAACCTGCACATCACCACCGACAAGAAATACGTAAAAACGGAAAAAACGAACAAAAAGACAAAAAACGACTAAAACAAGGGATATGCACGAGACGACTCGAAACGGACCAAAAACCAAAAAAAATACCTAAGTAGGGGAAAAACAAGCATGAAATAAACAAGGAAAACATGACAAAAGTGGAACGAACAGTTGAGCTTCAAATTTAACTTTCAATTAGATGCGACTTAATGGAATGGAATAAATTAATTAATTGAATTTTAATATTAATTAAGTAATTATTAAAATTATTCAATTAATAGTTAAATTTTAAAGTTCATTTTAAAATTCAAGTGCATACATTAAATATTTGTTTAATTATAAGCCCAACTGGTTCAACTCGAATATCAAAAGCACAAGGTCGTTTTGGTTCGTTTACACACATATATGTTACTTTTAGTCCTTGGATGACATCATAGCACAACCTGTTCAAGTTTTTCCCAAAACGCAATTCACGTGTGAGGTGGAATAACAATTAGCTAAGTCAACCTATCATATGTTATAAACAAAAACACACAATTATACTATCAAATGTCATACTTTTATTTATATTATTTTTTAAAACATAACATATTAAATAAAAATATAAAAAAAATGCTTAAAGAGTATTTCTACATAATGGTTATGTCTAACAGAACACCTAAAGAAATTTTAAGGTCCCAAGTTTTTAACTAAATAGTAAATATTGGGTAGAGGGTGTAAACGAGCCAATGCAAGCTCAAACCTTTACTGCGAGTAGATGAGTCAATAATGACTTATAGCAAATTACAAAAAAAAAAAAAAAAATACTTTTTTTGAATTTTGACAAACTTTAAATTTTGCTCCTTCACTAAACGAGCTTGTGCTTGACATATTCGTCAAACGAGTCAAGTTGAGCCTATAAACAGTTCTTGGGAGAGGCCGTTAGACTCTTAAGATCAATATTGGATATAATGCATTAAGTTGTAAAGAGTAATATTTATCATGTGTTATCATAAGACGACCTTTCTTAATTACGCAAGTAATTAAAGTGTTCTAAGCATTTTTTTTGGAAGGGAAAGAGACGAGTAATGTGACATGCATCATAATTCATAACCCCAACTAGTACTTATAAATAAAATATTATGAGTTATTTGTAAGCATATAATGATTAATGATTTTTCTTATATTTTCTTACAGACCAAATTTACAATTAAAGGAGTTAAAATATTTATTTTTTTAAATTGCGTTTATCATGTTGGATGTAATGTATATTTTGGTATGTATTTTTTTTTTTGTGAATTATTTATTATTTATTTAGGAATTTCAAATACGTTTTTTATTTTCCAAAAGAAATTAATTTAAATATAACCACAACAATGACATCTAATCATGTTAAATAGTCAACACATTATATAGTCAGCTGTAAGTAAATTAAAAGTTTAAAATGATTTTAGTAATTTTGAAGTGATTAACGAGTTGATTATCTAATAATTAAATGAGAGGTTAAATACATAAAAAGTAACGGTTTTTGGAGAGAAAAAATTATATTGCCACATAGGTATAATTTAATAGATTTTATTAAATGCTCGAACCAGTAATTATATATATATAGATTATGTCGTTTTCATTTCATTTGCATAACAAACTTTTTTCTAATGCCTAACTAAGAGATATTTTTTGAAAACCATAATTTTTTAGTTATGCAATCAAAATCTTAGGGTCTATTCTAAATATACATTTTGAGTTCATTTTGACTGATTGGATAAAGTACTTTAGAAGAAAATAATTGGGCGATATAATTATAATGATTTAATTCTGAGTTTGTTAATTTATATGAAATCAATGTAATTATTAAAGTTGATGCGATATAAAAATAGTAAATAATTATTGTAAATGATTGATAGTTAGTAATATGTGAGTGGATGAATAATGAATTTTATTGTGTAGTATTGTAATTGATTATATAAATAATTAAAATTACAAAATATTAGTAATGATAGCTGTATTGTATATGCAATTCCCATTAATTGTCTAATTAATTAGGTCACTTCCTGCTAATACTTTACGTATGATAAAGATGTACAATTTGTGCCCCACAATTTAGTGTAATTCGATTCGAACAAGAACCCAGATTCCATATATTACAAAATAAAATAAAATAAAACAGTTTATGAAATTTATTTAAACTAATAATAATCTACCTAAAAATATCATTTTGTTGAGGCCAAACTAGTAAAAATCTCGTGCGATACACAAATAAAAAATATTCATTAATATCTATAAATTAAAAATGCTAATTAAATATATTTATAAATTAAGAATATGGAATCAATATGTAATACAATTTACCTATAGTAATTTATTGAAAATGTTATATGAAATTTAAATTGTGGAAAATTACATAAATATGTCTATTTAAAATTAATACACGACTCGCACGATGTAAATAATTAATAATAAATAATATTATATTCATTTCAAAATAAGTATCTGTTAGGAACCGAGATGATTTTGTATTTTTTTGGTATGAGTTTCTGTATTTTTTTGTAGATAGATTAGGGAGATGAGAGTTGGGGAGGGTGATAGATACAGAAAGATACAGATAGAGGGAGAATAGAGGAGAGAGAAAATGCAATAGATTATGCTCATCAACATGCTTATTTTCATTTCTCAAAATCCTTTTTAAGTAACAAACATGCATCTCTCACCAATATGGGCTAACTTCCAATAATTAGACCCAATTACATCTACTAATAACAAAACCCAAAATACAAATACTAATAAACCCAAAATAATATAATATTAATTAGGCCCGGGTATTTATATAAAACAGAGGCTCTTCACTTCACCCTCGACTCATCTCCATAATCGGGTACATGACAGTATCATTTTAAAATTTTATTCAGAAATTCGATTTGACTACAACGCGATTTGGTATGGGTTGATTGATTGTTATGGTAGGATTGAGTATCTCAATTTTCTTTTTGTATGATTGTTGTTTGTTGTATTTTTGTGTTTATTTTTATGTGTTTTATGTGCTTAGTTGAGTCGAATTTAGGTCGTTTTCTTGTTCAACTGGTCCATTTTAGTTGTTTCGCGTGCTCTTATTTGTATTTGATGTTTTTGTGTTTTTGGCGTACTTGCCCGTGTCTTTTGATGTTTTATAGGTCCGTTTGTTTGAGTTGAAAGAGGAGGAATCGAGCCGAGTCCCGAGCACGCGAGTTGAGAAACCGAGCATATCTTCTCCGTCCATTTCCGAGAGCTTGACTAGCACAAATTCCCATGGAGTCCGAGAGTAATGAAAGTTACTTGAGAAATTTCCACCGAGGCCCGACTAACTTGAGAGTTTTCCGAGGTTCGTGTGCCGTTTTCGAAGATTCCATCGAGATCCCGAGCATTTTCCCGACGGAAATTTCGCTCGAGGCCAAGCCCTACACTCGCCCGACTTTCGCCAGGCGGTCTCGATTCGCCCACGCGCCCTTGGAAGCCAACACTCGCCCGGCATTTCGCCTGGGGGGACGTGGGCGAGTTGTGTCTAGGAGATTTTACACTTGCCTTTACACTTGCCCGGATTTCGCCAGGCGAAACGTGGGCGAGTTGTGCCTAAGAGATTTTACACTTACACGGATTTCGCCAGGTGAAACGTGGGCGAGTTGTGCCTAGGAGATTTTACACTCGTCCGGATTTCACCCGGCGGAACATGGGCAAGTTGTGCCTAGTAGATTTTATACTCGCCTGAATTTCGCCAGGCGAAACATGAGCGAGTTATGCCAAGTAGATTTAACACTCGCCCGAATTTCGCCGGACGGAACGTGGGCGAGTTGTGCCTAGGAAATTTTACACTCACCCGAATTTCGCCATGCGAAACGCGGGCGAGTTGTGCCTAGGAGATTTTACACTCGCCCGGATTTTGCCGGGCGGGACGTGGGCGAGTTGTGCCTAGTAGATTTTATACTCGCCCGAATTTCGCCGGGCGAAACATGAGCGAGTTGTGCCTAGGAGATTTTACACTCGCCCGGATTTCGCCGGTCTAGACGTGGGCGAGTTGTGCCTAGTAGATTTTATACTCGAACGAATTTTGTCGGGCGAAACATGAGCGAGTTGTGTCTAGGAGATTTTACACTCCGGGCGGGACGTGGGCGAGTTGTGCCTAGCAGATTTTATACTCGCCCGAATTTCGTTGGGCGAAACATGAGCGAGTTGTGCCTAGGAGATTTTACACTCGCCCGGATTTTGCCGGGCGGGACGTGGGCAAGTTGTGCCTAGTAGATTTTAAGCTCGCCCGAATTTCGTCGGGCGAAACGTAAGCGAGCTGTGCCTAGTAGATTTTACACTCGCCCGAATTTCGCCAGACAGAATATGGGCGAGTTGTGCCTAGGAGATTTTTACACTCGCCTGGATTTTTGCCGGACGGAGCGTGGGCGAAGATTAAAGTTAAAGTATTGTTGGATGGTAAAAAATTGCATTCAATTCGCACTTACCTAAATAACTTGTATCACCGTTACAAATGAATCGAGCTGAGCTATGCCAGTATTAGATTGTTTAGGACAGTATTGTTGATAAACAAATTAGCCTCGATCAAAGTTGAACTTTTGATGAGTTAAAAATTATTGTTTGGAGCTCAAGCTCATTAATGTATGTTAACAAGATTTTAATAACTCGGTTCTCGGTCTCAAGTAAGGGCGAATTAAGTGTAATTGATACTAATCGAAATGACTCTAGATAAGGTACATTTGAGTTAGTACGAACTCCAAATTCGCTATTGGAGTGAAAGAGCGAGTGAAAGAGGGCTCATAAGAAACTGAGAGCTACTTAATTCATAATTCTTTTCATATATCAAATGATCCATATGTTTACATATTTATAATCATAAAATGACTAAATCTTACTTATTACTTGCTTACTGAACAACTGAACAATGCTTAATTAAATTAAATAAACTACTAAACCCTAACTTATCATATATTATTTTGAGTGTAATCGAATTTTTTATTAAACGAGCTCGAGCAAGGCCATGTCTAAAATAATCCATTGCGCATGTTGATTGGGTTTTCTACTCCTTTCAACCATGTTTTATCCTATCAGCTTAAGTAAACGAGACCCTAATGTATTTGGACACTTTACTTGAATTCAGCCCAATTACCCAATCCAAATGGACTGCCTTTTTATATCAAAGAGACGTGTGCTAAGCCACTTGGACTATTACTTGTTCAGCCCAAAATCGAGCTTATGCACTTGTTTGGGCTCAGATCCGTCAGCAACAACCCAATGCAAGCGATTGGGCTCGGTTTTGCCAAAATACAAACCCAATATGTGAAAACAAATAAATTATTTCGTGTGAGTAAAAAAACTCTGCAATGGAAAGAGCTTTTATTGTATTACATACACATCTACGGACTATGGCTCTTTTCTTTTGGAAAATCCCCCAACATATTTTAAACATATGGCTTCGAACTTTAGAGGCATTAACGGCTATCAGCACAAAATTCAATTTTCCCTTTAATCTTTTTTAATTTGGGGGTTTCAAATTTTCATGTAAGGTCAATAACCAAAAAAAAAAAAGGATAAATATGTTATACTATTGAATTAACTATCTTGGCATGATTGGTATGATGGAATGACATAGGAATGGAATGATCATTCTTTTACTCATTCCTTATCCCATGATAGGTATATTTTTTGGGAATGAATGACCATTCCAATGGGAATGGCAAAACCCATCTCCATGGGATTAGCCATTCCATAGTAAATAGAGGGTTTTCTCATTCTCATGTGTGTAGGAATCAATTTTTCAAAAAATAAAACTAACAAATAATAATAAAAAATAAATATATAATATATATTATAAATCATGATTAAAATATATTAAATAAAATTATTTAAACAAAAATTCAAATAAAAAAATTGAAAACTTACTTTTATTTATTGTTTAATTAGATATATTAAATACTTATATAAAAATAAAACTAAAAAAAGCATTTATATATAATTTAAAAATATATTATTTTATTTTTATATATTATTAAAAATATATTATTTTTTATATATTAAAAATATATTACTTTTAAAAATATATTATTAAAAAATATTAAAAATATATATTATTAAAAATAAAATTCACATAAAAAATTAAAAACTTACTTTTATTTACTGTTTAATTAAAAAATAAAATATATATTATTAAATATATATTACTTTTTATTTTTAAATATTATTAAAAATATATTATTTTTTATATATCAAAAATATATTACTTTTAAGAATATTTTATTTTTTATATAAAATTTAAAAATATATTATTTATTTTTATATATTATTAAAAATATATTATTTTTATATTATTAAACAATATATTATTCTATTTTTATATATTATTCAAAATATATTATTTTATTTTTATATATTATTAAAAAAACATTTATTTATAATTTATTAAAAGTATACTATTTTTTTAAAAAAAAATTGTTTATTTTTATAATAAAAAATGATAATGTCATTCCATTCTAGTCCTATTCCTTCTGCATACCAAACGCATGAATGACAAAACATGTTTCATTCCATTTCCATAATCATTTCATTCTTCAATTCATTCCATTTCTACGAAATTCCATTCCATCATACCAATCATGCCATAAGTGTTATGATGTGGTGTGTTTAGAGTTATGAGTGAAGAAAGCATTCGGTAACAAAAGCTCGTTCGAGTGAATTAACTATTTTGATGCTTCAGTGAACAGTATTTGGAACATGAGCGCCAACGGGTGACATATGATACGAACTTTGAGCATAACACAACACAATTATAGAAACAAATGACACGATGAATACGACACGGCACGAAAAGCCAAAATAAAAAACATAGTTAAATTTGAGTTTTAGAATCATACTTCAGATCAAATAAAACAAATGACACAAAAATCCAATAATAAAATACGAATACGACATGATAATCCAATTTGCTACCCCTAATTCAGGGCCTATATATAAATGTTCTTAACAAAAGTTCCATGGAGTTGGATTTAGGCTCGTTTGCTTGATAATTAAGTTGACTCAAATTAAATTTAAGCTCATTTTGATAATCTAACAAACACCATACTATGCACAAGCATTATTATTGTGCATTTGCGAACATTAATATAATATAAGATTTTATTTCTTTCAACACACACATGATATCATGAAATATGTAATCATATTTCAATGGAGAAAATTTAGAAACATATTTTCTTCTCCATCTATAAACATTTTAACATTAGGCAACCAACAATTCAGAAAACCTAATTAAAGATCGAGTTTATCGAACAATACATATCAGTCTTGTTCATTAAGCAAGCCGTGCTCAAATAGTATCGTTAAATCCAAGCTCAAAAATCTCAAACTTGGCTTGGCCTAGTTTATATCATAGCCCTAATTTGAATAGTATGAATTCAATAAACACTACAAAATAAGTGACTTTAAGTAACTCCAATAAAGTATTACTTAATCTTAAAAATGTGCTACTATAGATCATAGGTAACATATTT
>BKCP01010159.1:0-18950 GCA_008636005.1 Striga asiatica
ATTTTATTATTTATAATATAGAATAATATTTATGCAATCATTATATTATTTATAATTTAGAATATATTTATTTATTACATTATTTTCGTCCAGCATTGTATATATATATATATAGGGTCACGCTCCGGTGAGAATGACCCTTAATGCGAGAAATAGGAATAAATTTGGTACACTGGATCAATGAAATCAAACGGACATAAGAGACCCGCTGGAATTCAATTGCCATATCAATTGGAGGGTAATAGTGTAAATACACCGATCAATTAATTTGTCCTAAACTCATACCCGCACAGATCGAGAATTTGGTGGAAGATTTGCAGCTGGAAACCCTAAGCTAAAATCATACCTCAAATCCCGCAGCTCATACCTCAAATCCCGCAGTTGTGTGTTTTCGTGAGCGATTAACACGAAATCAATGGGGAATATTCCATTAGCTTGAAATTTTGCATCAGGTTCTCACTATTTCGAGCGATTTTCCCATATCCCATGAGATTTCCATACCAATTTCGCTAGCCCGAAACTTCCGATTGAACCGCCATATCACATACTCGACGGCGTTAGGTATATTTTCCAATTCAACTTTTGATTTTCGTCAATTATTGTACGAAATTGAGAGTTGTTGGTTTAATTATCTACATGTCAAAATTTGTCATTTTAGTGAAGTTGATCTGATAGTTGGTCTGATATACTTTGTTTCTTCATGTGATTTTAGGGACTTCATACGTTTTCTTGGTTGGGTCGCATAAACAATGGAATTAAATGACTCTCAACCAGGTACTGAGGACAATTTTATCTATACTGTGATAAAGTGCAACAGTCGATTCTATTGCGTGCAGCTGTATGTTCACATTGGTGCAATCGTTGAGTTTAGTTATTACTACTGATATGTTTTATTTTTCTGTTTTTCTTTTCCTTCCAATGGCACTTAAGGAATGCAACCGCCGGTTACACAGCAACTTTTAATAACACCAGGTGGAACAAAACATTGGATACCACAATGCGACGAATCGATTAAACCGTATCAAGGACAAAGATTCCGGGAATTACATGAAGCGGTGAACTTCTACAAGACTTATGCTCTTAACGTTGGATTTGATGTGAGGCATAGCACGTTGGCGAAATCACGTGACCATACGGTTATTTGGAAATACCTCGTGTGCTCGCGAGAGGGTTACAAGAAGCGTGCAGTCATCAGTCCTATGGCACATGCTAAAGGACACGTGACAAGACGTAGAGTGTCCAGCCGGGTAGGTTGTACTGCCAAGATTGGAGTGCGATATGATGGATTGAACGGATACATCGTTAAAATCTTTGAGGAAAAACATAGCCACTCAATGATATCTGATGCTTGCAAGTCACAAATGAAGATCAGTAGGTCGATGAATGCAGGACATAGGTCTTTCGTAATGAATTGCATAAAGGCGAATATAGGGCCAGTCAAGTCGTATCGATTGTACAAAGAGATGGTTGGAGGGTACTCAAACATTGGAGCCACCAGTGTCGATTTCAAGAACTTTAAGCGGGAACTCTTTGCGTACATCTTAGGAGCTGATGCACAGTTGATTATCGAGAAATTCCATAAGCGTCGGGAAGCAAGCTCAGCCTTCTACTTCCAATACGAGCTTGATGAAAATGACTGTTTAAAACGACTTTTTTGGGCTGATTCGATTTCGAGGAGGAACTACGGTGCGTTTGGTGATGTTGTATCGTTTGATGCGACGTACCGCACTAACAGGTTAGCACAAAATTCCAGTATATTTTTCCAATATATGTTGTCAGGTCAATAATATTTGCAAATGTCAACAATAATTGTATAGTTTGTACATTCTCTGGTTGCACAATATAAATTATCACTTGTATACTAAATCAACTTGATCAACGTGTAGGTACAACATGGTATTCGCACCTTTTACCGGCATAGATAACCACGGCAAGTGTGTGACATTTGCAGCTGCCTTGATATCGAAAGAGGACGTTGACTCTTATGTTTGGGTATTGAAGAATTTCAAAGATGCCATGATCCACGAGCCCGAGTACATTGTCACAGACCAAGACCCGTCCATCGGCATTGCGTTTCCTAAGGTATTCGAAACTTGCAAACACCGATTTTGCATGTGGCATATAATGACAAAATTATGCGACAAGGTTGGTCCTTCTTTAAATAATGATGTAGAATTCAAACGAAGGCTTAATGAAATTGTGTGGGATCGAACTATAGAGCCTAATGAATTTGAAGCTAAATGGGCGGCAATAATGAGAGATTATATGCTGGAAACACACAATTGGTTTACTGATCTATTTGCAAAAAGGGAATTTTGGATTCCAGCCTTTTTCAGGGATGTCAAAATGAGTGGTTTGATGAGGACAACGTCCAGGTCCGAGAGCGAGAACAATTGGTTCGGTCATTTCACGAGTAGCCATTCCAGCTTAGTCGAGTTCTTACTACATTTTGACAGTGCGATGGACGCATAACGAAACGTGTCGGTCAAACTACAAAACGACAGTGAGTCGCAAATGGCTGACTTGAAGACACCTTTGCCGATTGAGAGGCACGCAAGGTCTGTTTACACGACATTCTCATTCTACCGTGTACAGGGTGAGATATGTGCAGCATGTTTCAATTGTCGTGTAACGAGCGTCTCCGAAAGTGAAGGAATTATGGAATTCAAACTCAAAGACCCAAATGGTAAGACCTTCACTGTTATTCATGATGTCGTCCTGACTACGTCTGCATGCTCGTGCAAGCACTTCGACTTGTACGGGTGGTTGTGTAGACACGTGTTTTTTGTGCTCAAAGACCTTAACTTCGATCTAATTCCGTCGGCACATATCATATCGAGATGGACGAAGCAGGCGATTAGTAATCCCATGTTTCATGTTCTTGGCAATGTTGCTGCACAATGTGCTCGGGCCGATGATACAAAACACTTGTTGAACAAATTGTGGTCAGATATACATATTTGCGTTGGATTAGCTGAGCCTTGTGTCGATCGACTTATCGAATTTTCCACAATCATCGAAGCATACAAGTCTAAGCTCATATCTGCTCAAACAGGGGATGCGACAATCACTGGTAAAGTGTTCCTAAGTATGTACAATGTATACACTATATTATTGAACTTTACATATCGACACATTGCACAATATAAAAAACGTTGTTGCACTTTATAAAAGATTTTGTATGCTGTTTGCAATCAGGAGATACAACGACCATTGGTAAAGAACACCAATTTGAATCGTTTGTCGGCATGGCTGCTCCTCAAGAGGTGAACATTCACCCTCCAACACAATCCAAGAACAAAGGCAGTGGGAAGAGACTGAAAAGTGCGAAGGAAAAGGCAATTGAAGGGTCGCAAAAGAAACGAAGGACATGCAAGTCGTGTGGTGAAATAGCAGGCCACAACGCACGTACGTGTCCCAAGAAGCAGCAGGCGTACACATCAAATGCAGTCGAGGTACATGCACAAATAGTTGTCTGATACTCTAACATATATATTATGCATATATATTTCTCTACAACCTGCCTCTCTATACATATGTCAACATCCTATATCGTTTCTCAATATTCGTATGTATTTATAACAATGTGTGTGTATTCGTACAATAGTGTAATGCATATTAGATGTGATGTATAAATATTAACATGTATATATATATATAAAATAATAATAATAATAATACATGCAGACACAAGCGACAGGTGATGCAACAAGCAGTTGATGGAAGTCATCTCGGATCAAAATACTACGATTGGACATTTGGTTTAATATTATTTTTTATTTGCATTTTTAGTTTATTCTTTATTTGGAAAAGGTAGAGACGTATGGTTGTTTGTTTAGCGAGTATTGCTCTATGTAGCACTTGATCATTGTTGTGAATTTTGCGTCTGTCATTTTAATGCTACTCTCGTCATTTCTTTTTTTGTTTAGTGGTATTGGCTGATAATTAATATGTGTGCCAGTGGGATATTTATGTGGTATTTTGGGTGCGCACGTTGACTGGGAACACAATGTGTACATCACACTTTTTTGGATCATGCGTTGCACTTTTATAAACATTGCGTTGCACTCCTATGAACATCACGTTGCACTTTTTCAATTGCTGATACCATATGAATCTTAAATAAGATTAGTGTGTATGAACCTGTGTATTTACACAATCACAAAATAATTCGCTATAACGGCCTAATGCACATACGTATTTAAGATTGCAACAAATCAACATCGCAACAACCAAACGTCTGGCAATGCAAGCATTTCTTATGTATATACTACATTAATGCACTTTATATATAATCGCGTTGCACGATATAGAACACGTTGTTGCACTTTAAATAATGTAATGTCGCACTTAAGCATTTCTTCTGTATATGCCACGCTAATGTACTTTATATACAGTCACGTTGCACAATATACAATATATCATTGCACTTCACATACTGTAATGTCGCACCTTATCGACCCACTCCACAAATTAACAACAATAGCTATGTCCAATAATCCACAGACCTTGAATCGGAAACCTGTTCTACATAATATTTTATAAATGCATCGCATCGTTCAGTCACCATAAAACAAAAGAAACAATATATATTGTCGCGTTAACATACCAAAAACGACGAAAACAAATCATAACAAACTACTAGAATAGTCATCCAAAACCATAGTGCTAGAAATAAACATCTAATGACGGGCGTACCAAGCGTTAGGTCCTACACGCATATGTAATATACCAAAACATAGCAACAATATGTCTAACAGGTCCAAACAACACACGACCCATGCGACACGTCACACAACACCGACTTTCTTCCTTGGAGACCTCTTTGATTCAACGAGGTTAGCGTCTTTCACCTTGTTGTATGGAGCAAACGCAATGACGTAGCAGTAACGCTTCCTCATGAGGTCGATCTGCCTCTTGTCGGCCTTCTTCACATCTGGGTTCCAGCCTTCCGTATCACGTCCTTTGAACGTCTCCATGTGACGCATTGTTAGGACGCCGGCATCTACGTCATCGACACCTTCAGTCCACGGCAAATCAATGAAGTTCGGAATCGAGAGCGCGACCGACTTTGATGATTTCGACATACTCATCTGTGCCATGTACTTCGCAAGTGATTGTTGCTGCAACAAATATACGCGCTAACATGTAAAACAAAATGAAAACAACAAAAAAAAAAAGCAATAATATATATATATGAATAAAAAAAATAGAAAGAACAAATACAAAACACTCGCATCACATGATAAAAAACTAAGTTAACTTTCTACAAGTGGAGATAGTTGTTACCAAAATCCTAGCATGCGACGTGACGGATTTCTTGATGGAGGCGTCTTTACAGATGCAAGCACTATCTAGGATATGTATCTTCCAAGTGTCCGGCAAAATACAAATCAACCCACTAAAGCCACCAGAGTGTATAGGGAACACGTACTGTAATTCAAATAAAGAAAAAAAAAACTATAATGTAATGTTGCACGTCATGATCAAGAACTGAAAATGCAATAAATTTGGATACCATTGAAACTTTCTTCCGGTTGTAGGCACACATTCCATTGATATCGGCATCTAGCATCTCCACAAACTTCTTGTAACTTACATCCTTCTTTCTCTTTCCCTTGAAAAAAAGCTGTGATTCACAAAATTTATAGTAAGCATTACTGAAATAAAATCATAATTATGCTTCTAATACACAAAAATATATGACGATGCACCTCATTACACGGACGCGTGGTTGCGAAGAAACACGCTACTGAACCGCGACTCCCGATCTTCTCATTGCAGTTCATTATACGAGCCCACAGATCAATAAGTGCCTCGTTGATTGGCATATTCGGTGCCAAGCATGCCACCACATCCCTCTTCACGATATACTTACCGGACATGGATTGATATATAATCACATCACTGTGCATAAAATGTTATCAGTAAAAACAGAATATATAATTACACTCGACAATAAAAGTTGATTAAATAAAAAGAATAACACGATGGCGCAACATATATCTTACTCATCAGCTTTGCACAGAACCCAATTAACGACCATATTTTCCTGTTTGTCGAGTTTCTTAACCACGTCAATACACCTCTGTTTGAAAGGGGATTTAAGGAAGCTGGATAACTTGGGACTCCTTTTTGGTCTTCCAACGTCAACAACACCAGCATCATCAACAATTGTATCACCACCAGCATCAACAATCGTATCACCACTGGCACCTATTCAACACGTAAAAAAATAATTTTTAATTACAATCACAACACAGTATAATAAAGACACATATATACAATATATACAGTACATACCTTGCACAGGATCATTAACCGTATCAACGACCGGTTCATTAACAACCGCATCACAATCGACTTGGGAAAAAAAAAAGAAATAATTATATATAATTCATCGAACACATATATACAACAACAATCAGATGGTTTATTTATGAACGTAAAATAATAAACACAAAATACCTGATGGCACATGTACAGTGGAAGGCTCTCCGACCGCGACTTCATCTACATGATGTCCAGCACTCACGTTTGGAGGAGTAGTATGATGGTGATCTATACCCGTGTCATCTTCCTCTTCATCCGACGAAAGCCCCAATCCCAAGCTGTAGCTGGGGCCCTCGTGGTGCATCCGTTTGAAACGGTCACGACGTGCAACAGCATCAACAATTGCATCAATGGCAGCTATGTTTGCGGGATCATTCCAGAAATCATCATCAACAATCTGAGTTGGAGCCTTAAAGGGTAGTTCATCAGTCGCATGCTGGCTAGGCTGATCGGGCATATGTTGTTTGTCCTTCTCTTTAGAATCTTCATTGCAAATCCCAAGCAATTTCTGTGCCGCACCTTGCATTTTCGTGAAATTCTCATCACCCAACAGGTCTCGAGGTGCATTCTCAACCAGTTGTATAATTTCAATGCCGGCCGTGGCAAGAACACGTGTCTTTGATGCAAATTCCTGAATAAACGCCTGAAAAAAAAAAAAAAGAATAAAAGGGTAATACAAATCGGTTAAACGTGTAAAAATACAAGAATGTCACTCATAAGATGCAAAAAATAAGGCATACAGCAATATATGGATCCAACAGTACCAGGATGCACCAAATAACTACACATATTGCACAAGTGTTCTGCGACTGGTGCACCAAATACACGTTTCACAAACACATATCACATTGTATGTCTAAAGGGCCCGATTGCACATAACTACTACACATATTGCACCATTGATTGTTAATGGTTGCAACAAATATAATATCATAAGAATATCATGCCAGAAAAAAATAATAATAATAATAATAAAAAATTAAAAATTGTCACACAGTAAAACAACTAATATGTGTATTTACCTGGGCACTGAGTTTCGATGCACGGTTCGTGTCGTTGTCATTGGGACTGTCAACGTCTATTTCGGCACGGTGACGATCTTTTTCCACATATCCTCTGCCAAATGCACCAACCACGATCTCATCCCGCTCTCTCGCTTTCAGCATAATGTTGTTCCATGATTTGAAAATTGGTAGTGATCTCTTTACGATTCTATACGATAGCACCACCTTGTCGACGTAGAACAGCTGCAAAGACAAAGTAAATCGATAAAATACAAATAAAAAAATAAATAAATATAAAGAGTGGGAAATCAATAAATCAGTCATTGTGGATCGTTGGAATAAATTTAAGAAATTACATAAAGTAAACGTCACAAAGGATAGAATGCACTAACCGTCAAAAATAGAAGCGGCCCGGTGAAATTTTTGCGTTTTCGATTAGCATTCCACGCCTTTTTAGCACTCACCAGACATCGAATCAAGTATGCACACCAATTCATCTTGCTAACGTTTGACAAATCGTTGAGCAAGTGAACTGTGCGCAAGTTTGCGACTCCATTCTGGGAACTCTCGAAGAGACACGTAACCATGAGAACAACAAAGTGACGCTTGAACCAATCGTCACTCCTCTCGCAATTTTGAATCATCTCCAGCACCTTGGTAGCTGTGATTTTGGTGGCAACACTGACACCATACATGTCAGCCCATTCATTTAACACTCCCGACTCTGTCTTTTTCTTCCTGTTCGCGATCTCGATAGATCCACGGGGCAGCCCCAACGCACTGTACACATCATCCTCCTTCACGTGGACCTTTCCCCCGTCATACAATTGTAGCTTTCGGTCCATATGGTTGAAATTGTCGACCAGCCAGTATCCCATTTTGGTTGGGGTTGATGTTATCGTCAAATCAAGCAAGCATCCAAGTCCCAACTCGCGAACTGCACGTTTCTGGTCTTCGGACAAACCGGACACCGCCTTCACGAATATGGCTGGTGACGTTCTTGTGTGGATGGTCGGAAATGCATCATCAGTTTTTGCCCCGATATCTTCTAATGCGTGCGTACCAACTTTTTCGTTAATGATCCGCTGCCCTCTTACATTACCTGAAAGTTATATAAATTTATATACAATCTAGTATTGTTTAACGTAAACAATTATGGTGGTCGTGAGATGTAGAACTTTATACCATCTCTCATTGTTGTTGTTTGACAATGTTCTGTTTGGGTTTCATGGGCATCCTCACGTTCAGGCGGTCCAATTATTTTTGCACGTTTCCCACGTCCATCTGCCCGAATTGCTGCACCACTCTTACGCTTGCTTGCTGCAATTTATCAAACATGGTATGGACATAATAAGAATGGTTGTTGGTAACAGAAATTTAAATCTTTTAAACTTTCAATGCTCGTGTATATTAAGATAGGATACGGATAATTGAAAGGTAATATACCGTCTTGTGCCCGAATTGCTGCACCACCTTCGACGACTGAATGTGCACCTATATCATCATATAAACGTAAGGCACGTATAGATAACACATAAAAACTATCACAGCCTTCTTAGAAAATTAACATATTGACCTTTATCGCCCGATTTTCCAACTGTCGGGTCATTTGAATTGTTGTTAATGCCTGCACAACACACGTGATAATCCCACAGTTAAGGGGCTGCTACTATCAACTTGCAGTATGCACAGTGTCATTATAACATACTGATGGAATCAAATGGGTTATGGAGCATTCATCCAAAAGGCAAAAAAAGAAAAAAAGAAAAAAGAAAACTCACACACCAAAGGCATATCAGGATAGAATCCAAAAGCATTCATTCATAAAAATCAGATGAGGGAAATGAACTAACAGAAGATAACTACTCATAGCCAAAGTTACAAAATGTAACAGCTAAACTGCTTAAGTGCATATATTCAACCAAATCACTTTAAATTATCATAACACGAGGGATAATTATATGAAGTTATTAATTTAAAATTAAGAACAGGGCACCAACAAGCAGAAGAAGCCAAAATTCAACAATGTGAAATTTAGGCTTTGACAAATTTAGTGTGTTCATTTGTTAACAACAACCAACAATGTGAAACTATTAGAAACTAAACATAAATAATTAATTATACATAATTCGTCAAAAGAAGTCGCTAAAATTCAACAGACAAAACTCAAATCTAAACAATATATAAAAATTGAAAAATAATGCTCAATATAACCTGTCATCCTCGAACGCGAGATCTCGTGTTCTTCAAGCTCGAACACTTATAGCAGGACCTTAGAATATATTGAACAAAACACAAAAAAAAAAAAAAAAAAAAAAAAAANGTGGGGAATGTCTTTTACAATCCAAAGGTCATGGATTCAATCCCCACCATTGGTACTTTATTTTTAAGTCAACATATTTGACAATAATGGCATAATGGTAAATTCATTAATAATGTAAAGGTGGAATGGTAAATTCAACAAAAAAGTAACGCCGTCAGCACTGAAGTAACGGCGTTAACATCAAAGGGCGAGTATGCATGCAGATATTAAATACAAGGGGGTTTGACGCAATTTTTGAAATACCAGGAGAAAACGCGTAGATTTCATATAATACAGGGGGATTTGGTACAATAAACCCTAACATATTATCATATATATATCACATAAGCAATTTCATATTACTTAAGAATTCATACCTGGTGGGCGCGGCACAACGGAAGCGAGTGGTCATACTACCTCATAATATTCAAGTATTTCACAGAGTTCATATAATTCATGCAAACCAGTTTACAGAAAACGCAGACTGGCTCTAATACCAAACTGTAACGCCCCACTTTGATTCTAAAGAAATTCCGGACCTTCAAAAAAATCACTTAAATTTTTCTTTTCAAAATTCAATGAAAACATTTGAGGCGTTACTCATTCATTTCAAACTCATTTCCATGTCAGAAAATCGACTCATAACATAAATCGTCAATCATCAAATATCAAAATTCCAAAACGGGATTCACAAAATCAAAAGTCACCCAAATCGGGTTTTCCAATCATCACAGTGTTTACGGGGCATCTCCCTAACATTAATCTCCATAATCATAAAATCCCAGAGTTTCATAAAATCAGTTCACCAATAGCGGAAGCAATAAACAAAAGTCTGGTCATATATAGATCGACCACCACTCGCTTCTCTCCGTCGTCATTCCTGCCCTGCTTAACCTGAAATGTTAATTTAAGGTGGGAGTGAGCACATATGAAAAACCGTAGTGCTCACCACTATGCAATAAACGATAATCCTAAAATCAACAGGTACGATCGCAGCATGTATATAAATCAATTAATTATCCCAAATTTCAACAAAAATTCACAGTGTTCAGACTGATGTGCTCATCTATACCAATAGACTACTGCTGGTAAACGTATCGAAGGCCCTCGCTCAGGTCTTACATCGAATTCCCCTCATGCACTACGCCTAAGCCTTCGCCCAGGCTTATACACCGAATCGCCCCATGGGCTTTCATCGATGCCCAGTCAGTAGGAGTAAACCCCTCGGGTTTCATTTCATAAATACGGGGACAACCATTCGACGGCCGGTACAGCTCACATCGAAGGCTACATGGTTCGCATGCATACATTGATTATACCACACGTAAGGCAACAATTTATTGCATAGCAAATTTCAATTAAAACCCACCTGATTAGTGGAAACAGACGACAAACACGATATTCAGACGAGGGTAGGAAGAGGGCTCGACTCCTCAAAAACCTACATTTTTATTATTAATTCTTATTACTATGGGTTTTGATTAAAAAGCAAAATAACCAATTACAACATGTAAAGCACGTACATCAGGTAAGGGCATATAATTCGGTAAGAATATAAGCAGATAAAATTATCACATAAACTTTATAACTTCTCTTCTTAAACCACATTTTCTCAAATAAGACCAAACATAGATCATATAATAACCGAAAAATTTAACTCCCAAATAAAGACATATTAACTGAAATTAAATCTCACAAAATCACAGCATATAGGAAATCAAGAAAAATAGAACACAAGATACATAAAACTAGCCTTCTTATTCTATTAACACGCTAGGTCCACAACATCTGAATTATAAACTCTATATTTAACACCTTACAGCATGCTCAAAAACTCATGATAATCCTCAGCTAAAACATAAACATACGACCCAAAAATAACACCTACATGTGCTATTCTCAGTTCCCTCTCTTTAACTAACATAGGCCAACTCTATCAATATTTAAATGGCAAGTTAAGGCCACAAAAACTGAATCTTAGCCTCTGAATTTGACCTGACACAGCAGCATCTAAAAACAAAAACAGAAATTATGATACACCTAAGGTACAACACATAAATCATTCAAATAAGACATACACAACATGTTCACATGAACTTTCTTCCCTTCTTCTTTCTCATGTATCATACAACAATCTAAAACTTTGAAAGCTGAACTTAGGCTCTGATATACACATCACAACAGAGCTAATAGATAAGGTACTTAGCTGTAACGCCCCACTATGATTCTAAAGAAATTCGGGACTTTCAGAAAAATCAACTTAAATTTTTCTTTTCAAAATTCAATGAAAACATTTGAGACGTTACTCTTTCAATTCAAAATCATTTCTATGTCATAAAATCGACTCATAACATAAATCATCAATCATCAAATATCAAACTCCCAAAACGGGATTCATAAAATCAGAAGTCACACAAACCGGGTTTTCCAATCATCACAGTGTTACAGGGCATCTCCCCAAAATTATTCTCCATAATCATAAAAACCCACAGTTTCATAAATTCAGTTCACCAATAGCGGAAGCAATAAACAAAAGTCTGGTCATATATAGATCGACCACCACTCACTTCTCTCTGTCGCCATGCCTGCCCTGCTTAACCTGAAAGGTTAATTTCAGGTGGGAGTGAGCACATATGGAAAATCGTGGTGCTCACCACTATGCAATAAACGATAATCATAAAATCAACAGGTACGATCACAACATCTATATGAATCAATTAATTATCCCAAATTTCATCATAAATTCACAGTGTTCAGACTCATGTGCACATCTATTCCAATAGACTACTGTTGGTAAATGTATCGAAGGCCCTCGCACAGATCTTACATCGAATTCCCCTCGGGCACTATGCCTAAGCCTTCGCCCAGGCCTATACACCGAATCGCCGCACGGGCTTCAATCGATGCCCAGTCTGTAGGAGTAAAACCCTCGGGTTTCATTTCATAAATACGTGGACAACCATTCAACAGTCGTTACAACTCACATCGAAGGCCACATGGTTCGCATGCATACATTGATCATACCACACGTAAGGCAACATATTATGGCATGGCAAATTTCAAATAAAACTCACCTAATTAGTCGAAACAGACGACAAACACGATATTCAGACGAGGGTAGGCAAAGGGCTCGACTCCTCAAAAACCTACATATTTATTATTGTCTTATTACTGTGGGTTTTGATTAAAATGCAAAATAACCAATTACAACATGTAAAGCAAGTACATCAGATAAGAGCATATAATTCGGTAAAAATATAAGCAGATAAAAATATCACATAAACTTTATAACTTCTCTTCTTAAACTACATTTTCTCAAATAAGACCAAACTTAGATCATATAATAACCGCATAGTTTAACTCACAAATAAAAACATATTAACTGAAATTAAATCTCACAAAATCACAGCATATATGCAATCAAGAAAAATAGCACACAAGATACATAAAACGTAGCCTTCTTATTCTTTTAACATGCTAGGTCCACAACATCTGAATTATAAACTCTATATTTAACAGCTTATAGCATGCTCAAAAACTTATGAAAAGTCTCAGCTAAAACATAAACATACGGCCGAAAAATAATACCTACATGTGCTATTCTCCTTTCCCTCTCTTTAACTAACATAGGCCAACTCTATCAATATTTAAATGAAAAGTTAAGGTCACAAAAACTGAATCTTAGCCTATGAATTTGACCTAAGACAACAGCATCTAAACACATAAACAGAAATTATGATACACCTAAGGTACAACACATAAAGCATTCATATAAGACATACACAACATGTACAAATGAACTTTCTTCCCTTCTCCTTTCTTATGTATCATACAACAAACTAAAACTTTGAAAGCTGAACTTAAGCTCTGATATACACATCACAACAGAGCTTAAAAAATAAAATAACTTCAAAAAAAATCAGAACAAAGCCGAGGCGAAAACAACACATCAAAAGGCCACTTTTCTTCCTATTATTTAGCAATTATCTTCTAAATCAAGGTCACATAAATTGAGGTCAAAATGCTTTGAATACACTACATTTCAGCATGCCCAAAAAAAAAAGAACAAAATCTTAAGCCTCAGCAACAACAACATATCAATTCGGCCAATAAACAACACATCAATTCAGCCAACAAACAACACACATTCGTATTCATAAACAAAACATCGGGCATCTAAATCCAAAATCTCTCAACATTTAACATGCCGCTGAACTGAGAATCAAGAACAAAATAAACCACAACATCTCAGCCATGTAGAGGGTAAAAGGAGTCAGCCATAATACCTACTGAAATTAGGGCTCAGTTTTACAGTGTTGCTGGTACTTGGCCAAAAAACGGGCCAGCTATTCCCGGGTGAAGAACAAGAACGGCTGCCGAGCGAAGGTCCAACGAGTTGTTATCCGGTTCGCGTGGCCGCTGCAACCTGATGTTGCGAAACGGACGGTCGACGGAGTGCCAATGCTCTTCTCGCATGGGCCAGAAAGGCTGCTGTTAATGTTTCGGGCTCCCCTTGCACACGAACGGGGCTTCTCGGCATCATCTGCAGGGAGAAATAGAAAGAAAACTGGCTACTTCTGATGGTCGGGGGTCGCTGGAAGAGTTGCGACGTGGCTGGGCTCCAAGCGACGGGTGGTGAACGGACGCCGGCGGGGCTGCTCATGGATAGAGGTTCAGCGGCCGTTCCTCTCGTCGATGAAGGGTCGCCGACGGTGGCTGGGATTTGCGATGGAGGCTCGACGGAAACTGTAATTGGAATAGGACTAGTTTGCTTGACTGCGGAGGGCTGCGTTCTCGGTTTTATCGGAGACGGCAGAGAGGGTCGCCTGTGCTGGTTGATGAAGGACGAGAAAAGTCGCTGCTCAATGACGGCGAATTCTCCACTCTGGCAGGACGCGAGGTGGACGAGGGAGGCCGCCGCCGCTCCTCGTTCGGACAGTCATCCGAGCGTGTAGATAGAGAAAATTCGCCGGCGATGGAAAGATGAAACTTGCTACTTGATCGACATCTGTTGTTCGAAGGTGGGATCGGCGGACAAAAATGGCGACAGAATTTCAGGCGGCGATTCGCGAAATCGAGCAAAGGGGATTGTGAAATTGAACTCACGATTTGATGTGAAGGGAAATCAATCTCTCTCTAGGCCGAGATTTAAGAGATGAAAGAGAGAGATTATCAAGCGAACGATGAGATTTTTCCCTCAAGAATCGCAGTAGATTGAACGGGACGACGACTCGGTCCTGGGAGAGGAAGGTGAACTTACGCGCCTGGAAGTTAAAACTCATTTGGACCAAAAATAATTTACTCAATTTGGGCGAAGATAATAGAGAAAAGTACTCTCTGCACGAGCCCAATTTTCTATATTGCTCATTTAACGAGATAAAAAAAAAAAAATCGCACATCAAACTTCATTCAGGCTCAATTACGAAATGTAAAAATTTCAATTCCACTTTCTCCATCATCGACGCTGCGATCACCACCCTCACCATCTTCTCCCACCAGACTCCGCCTTCTCCACTCTCGGTCAGCCGTCTCTCGCCCACCTCCTCCTTCACTCCTCCCCCCTCTCTCTTTCCCCGTCATCCCTCCTCTCCCTGCCCTTCGCCTCCACAGTCCCGTCCCTCTCCCCGGCCAGCCACCTCGTCGTGACCTCCGGCCAGCCCGTACAAATATCCATTAATAACGTCGGAGTCTCTGATACCCCCATTTTCAACGACGGATTTGTCTTCGTCTACGCAATTGACGGTTTCTCAACCTGAATTTCACCATAGCGGATGCAGATTCGGCTAACCCGAACCCTAGATCTCATTCCCAGTGCCTGAATCTAGAATCATTCTCTAGATTTGGGGATGCGCCTGGAGTTTTGAAATCGAGAGGCTACTCGTTATTTTCTCCAATCGACTGATCACCGATAGCTTGTTATCATTTTAGGTAAACTCTATCCTGTTGTTATCATTTTAGGTAAACTTTATCCTGTCAATTATTTTTAATTTTCGTGCTATTTTTTTTTCAGGAAATTAAGTGTTCATGGAATTTGCTGGTAGAATTTTGTGATGCTAGAGTTATTTTTATTTTTTATTTTCTGTAAATTGTTTTGCTGCTTTTTGCTCAATTTTCCCTCGGTTTAGTTGGTCATTTTTCTATGCAGTGTTATGTAGTTTGTTGAGATATTTGTGTGATATGTGCTTTCTGTTGTTCAGTAATTGATTAATTATGTGATCTTTTAATCTCTCGAACTGCAGATCATTGGACTTTTGGAAACTCACACGACGTTGTGAAACCGTGGACAGTTTTTGGAGCGATGGACGAGGAATTGGTCCAGTTTTCTGGGGATTTCGTAGGCCTCTCTTCTTTGTTCATGAGGCATTTGGCTCCGTGCAAAGTGATGTGGAATGATATGGATGAGATGACCAACGGGACTGTGGTTTCCAACAATGTGAGCGGCTTTAGCTTGGAGATTACCAAGGATGAAGTTGATACAGTGATGGTGAATGGAGTCGAAATCACTTCCCAGAGCTGTACGAAAGCGAGTGGCTGGTGGTTCACGGGATCGAGCGGTGATTGCTTTGCCGGAGATTGGGATGAGGAGATGGAAGTGACGGAGGATTTTCCGGTGGAGGAAGACAATAACTCGATGGCTCTGGATAATGGGGACCTTTGAGGTCAGTTGTTGCTAGTTTATTAAATGAAGCGTTTTCTTTTACATTGAAGAATTTGTCATGTCTTGAAAAAAGAATGAGAGCTTTTAATATTCTTAGAATTGAAAATTGGGATTGAAGTGAATATGTGAATTGTAGAAATTTTACTAATGGAACTCTGGTATGAGATTTCTTGTTGAAAAGTGGCTCGGTTTATGAACGAGGAGAAAACAAGCGTCAAGGAGAAGAGAGGTGAAAATAGGGATACGAAGGTCGAAAAAAGTGATGGGCTGCGTTTCCATGGCTCCGATTACCCCTTTTTTCAAATTAGTAGTGTTAATTTTTAGAAGAAAAAATATTAAAGTAGCTTTTTTAGTGTTCGTTCGATGTTTTTTTTATGTTTATTTGATGTTTATTTGACGTTTATCTATGATTTTTTAAAGATGAGAGCTTGAATAATCTGTGGAAGTTTCTTATAAAATAGACTTTTTGAGTGTTAATTGATGATTTCATTACGTGTGTTGATTTATGGGAAAAAATTTATAGTTTCTTGAGTGTTAATTTGATGTTTATTTGATGTTTATCTATGATTTTTTGAAGCTCGGATCTTGAATAATATCTGGTATTTTTTTTTTTGTTAAGTAGCTTTTGAGTGTTAATTGATGTTTATCTATGATTTGATTATGTTTATCAATAGTTTGTATTCTGAAAATAATATATATGTAAATTTACATTTGGTATGTATAAAAGTACTATTTTTATAACTATAATAAACTAAAAATAAACCCTATATATTTTTTTCTTGTATAAT
The DNA here is from genome assembly GCA_008636005.1 of Striga asiatica. NCBI lineage: Eukaryota > Viridiplantae > Streptophyta > Magnoliopsida > Lamiales > Orobanchaceae > Striga > Striga asiatica. Next base: position 17,086 of record BKCP01010159.1, read on the forward strand.
AAACTGTTTTTTTCTAGTATAATAAGCTGAAAGAAAACTATATATAAATTTAAATTTACAATCTGTATTCTTATAATGGTTTATAAACCTACAATAAATTTAAAATAATCTAGATATGAATTTTGGTAGAAAAACTGGTTCATAAACTCAAGATAAACTTAAAATTAACTATATTTAAATTTAAATTTGGAAGTTAACTATTTGGTGCACATAGAAAATGAGTTAATTACATGAGTTGGTTATTAACAATGTGTGATGATAATTGTTGGAATTAATTAAGTTGTAAGAGAAAAGCCTTCCTACGTCTGCGGGCCGGTAGGATTGGTAGCTGGCACCAGAAAACCTGTTGTATAATAGACTTGGTAATAACTTTTCAATCTCGTAAAGTGGGAAATTCATGAGAAATAGTGTCCAATCGTGTCCTTTAGCCAAGATAATACAAGACATTGAGCCATAAAAAGAACATATCCCTTGGGCTGAAAATTAACAATCAAGTAGCTGGATTCTAACTCTTTTTTTTTTTTTTTTTTTTAAATAGCATTTAGCTCATATAAACAACAAAGTGCATGGACTGGAAATAAAATAAATAAGGGTTGGAATTTCACATAAATTGGGTCGGAAATAATATAATCGAGCTGAATTATATCCCGATAAAATGGGCCGAAAGGAATACGACGCGACAACAAGAATTTTCCGATCGATTTAATTGACGACGAATAACAAATAAAATTATACGACTTATTATATTAACTAGACTACGTCTAATTAAATAATAATAAGCCTAAAAGGAAAGATGTCGAGCAATTAATAACATTAATCTAGAAATAATAATAATAATATAATATTGAGAAAATTCTAATAAACGAACAGGGCGTTACAATCTATCCTCCTTAAAATATTTCCGTCCTTGGAAATACTAAAGAACACACAACCAAAGGAAACAACAGACTTAAGGGAAAATTTCCAACCATGAGGTCCGAATATCCCCTCCGAAACTCAACCCCGCTCAAATGAGTCTTATCGCCCTATATTCGAAAGGCATACACTCACATGCAGGACACAATCCGACTTGCCCTATGCTCATATGTTTACCTTCTTGACTGGGAGGGTGATCATTCCTGCCCGAGCTCAGGCGTACATCCTCTTGCAAGGGACCCAGTCCGGCTTGGCCTATACACATGAGTATCAACAATTTGCTTCGCACCTAACAACAGATAAGACCTTAACAGGTCATTCGTATACTGCTAGCGTACTCCAACTGCCTCACCATCAAAGTGGATACGTGATGCCAAGCTTCAGTCTCGTGCCCAAGGCACACTAATAGCTTGCTCACGATCTCATCACGGTCCGTGCGTCTCTATCAGAGACTTCGGCACGGTACCACATTGTAACGCCCCACTTTATTTTGAAAGATTTATCGAATTTATTTAATAGAAACCACAATAATTTTTTTTTTTTTTTTTTTTTACAAACATTAATGTAATTAAAAATTCAGTGGGCGCTACTCAACCTACCAAAAGCTTTTATCCAAAAATGCTAACACAGCAAATAAAGGCAGCATGCACGAATAATAAACCATAAACCAATCTAGCATTCATTAGGTTCCAATTCATAAAAGATAATTCATAATTCCATGTTCCGAAATGACATAACCAAAATATCCAAATTCAACATGAGTTCATGAACTAAGCGGAAGCAAGGTTAATAAAGCAATAATAAATAATATAACCACCACTCGTCATCTCGTCTCGTCACCCGCCAGCTGCTTAACCTGCATCCGTGAAGAGCAGGTGGGAGTGAGTACAGTTAAATATCGTACTCACACTATGCATATGAATAACATAACAATGGTATGGTCGCAGCAT
>BKCP01010170.1:915-22430 GCA_008636005.1 Striga asiatica
CTAGGAATGAGCATTATTAATTAAAGTAAATTAGTTCAAACTCGGAACTAAAACTGTTACTTTCTTAATAACTGAGAGGGATATTACACTAAACTCGACCAAACCACATAAGGGAGTTCACATAAATCCATCCAAAGATTGACCAAGTCAAATTCACATCAAAACTAAAAGCAAGTCGATTTCCAAATTTTCATATAAAATCATGCTTCGAAAATAGAAATCATTTAATCGCATGAAAATAGATGGTCAAGCTACCCTACAAATTAAGCTCTGAAAATTTACACAATATTTCATCTCCCAGAAACATGTAAAACCACAAAGTTTCAGCTTTAAACTTGAAGTACCCTATTTTATAAAATTCGAACAAGATATCAGAAAAATGGGCACATTAATTCATACTCGGACTTAATGAATGAATCTGAACTTTAAATTTTTACAAAACAATATAAAGCATGCTAAAGTTCATGTATAGAAATCTCAGCCTTAAATGTTAACTGCTGCTATGTTTAAAAATTCATACGAGCAACAGCAGTTTATCAAATTTAAACCCAAACTGAATCAAAACGGATTCGAAAAATTCCCATCTTTTATAAACATGATCAAACACATAAAATAGGCTTCTCAGTAAAATTTTAGAATTTTCCAAGAAGTAACCAATTTATAAAAATTCAAACAACGTTTTTGCAGATTCGATAAATAAAATATTTACCACAACAAATCAACTCCAAAAATTCTAAACATTTAACACAACACATATAAGTTACAGAGGCATCACATGTTCGAATTTCAGCTCATTCCATTCAAGCATGAATTTTTTATTCATTTAACATTATTCTGGACAGATTACAATTTAATTATTAAAAATAGCTACAAGCCTCCAAAAATTACTAAATTTTTACACAAGGCAGGCAATGAGCAGATAACACATCTCTCAGAATTTCAAATTGTTTCAAGCAGCAAACTATTTTTAAAAATTCGAACACCGAAACAGCGATTAAAAAGCTCGACAACTTGCAAATTAATTCACAACATAAAATTTCTCGTCCGAGGCCTTTTCATAAGACCAAGGACTCGACATTGTTCCAATATCCACCGACTTACACAACTTTTGAGGTCTCGTTCGATTTTTTTTTAGAAAATCGAAGAGATCCCGAACATATGATAACACATAAAATCATAAAAATATATATAAACGCACATATTCACATCAAGAACTTCACACATATATATCATTGATCAACGAGCACTTCACGACAATAAACACCCAACAAAATAAATCATATACGAGTTAAACGAGACGGAAAAACGACGAGGTACCGTTCTCGGAAATAACTCGAAAAAGCGTCACAAATGCGAACGGGCTCGACGGAAGCTCGACGGGGATCGACGGCTTCGCGCGGCTCGCGGAGGAGAGAGCTGGGGTGGTCCTTCTCGGTTGCGGAGTTGCTGCGATGGCCGAGGCGAGCCGTCAAAGGTGCTGCTGCGGGGGAAGATTCTCGCCGGAAAAAGCTTCATGGAGAAGCAGGTCGCCGGAAGTTGCAGGTGAAAGGGTTCTCGTCGGCGTTAGAAGCTCACGAAGGGAAAAGGCACGTCGTCGGGGCTTGCCGGACTGCTGCTGATCGTGAGCTAAGAGAGAAGGGCTCGCCGGTGGTGATGGAGGCGTCGCTGCTCGAGGTGGTGTCTCGCGTGATGTCTCAACGAGGGAGATGACGGTGACTCGCGGACAGGGGAAAGAGGGGGTCACCGGAGGAAGGCGCGCGGAAGAGCAGTCGCAGACAGAGATGCTTGCAGGCTCGTCGTCGTGCTTCACGATGGGGGGATTTCCGGCGAGAGGAAAGGATGGGAGGTGACGGGGCTTTTTCTTCTTCTCAGCGTGAGAAGGAAGATCGACAATGGCGATACTGATTTAAGAGAGGGAGATGGAATTCTCTGATATAGAAACGAACGACAGGGAGAGATCGATGACTGTGGGGCGATGAGATTTGCGTGAAAAAGGCTGCGGGTTTGGAGGAACAGGGAAGAAGAGATACATGTACATATATATATACAATAACCTAGGTTTAAAGAAAAATATCTTGATCACAAGATTAAACACACACTCTCAACCGGTTAGGAATAGGGAAAAAGGAAAAAGAAATAAAAATCCGGTTTTAACTGGTTGGGCCGAACCGGGTTCGGTTCGCGGGCCGGTCAGGTTCACGCGGGTCAGCCCGGAAAAATGGGCGAAGGCGCGGGCCGGATTTTCGGGTTCAGTTCGCAAATTAAATTGGCTCACGGGCCCGATTACAATTCAAACGGATATTCTCGGGCCCAATTTTAGTTCCAACAAAAATTTTCGGGCTCGATAACGAATTCAACGCGCGATTAATAAATTCGGGTCTCGGGCCCGATTCAATCACACGAAAATAAATTTAACTCAAAACGATTGCACGGCAAATAAACAAAACTGCGGACAATATAAATTAAATACGTACATTATTTTAAAATACTAATATTATAAATCAAAATATACATTTAGCAATTAATTGACAATTAGACATATAATATCTAGGCATTCAATTTGGCAAGCAATAAATAATAATATCACAATAATAATAAACATCCATAATAATAATAATAATAATAATAATAATAATAATAATAATAATAATAATGATAACAATAATAATAATAATAATACTTCAAATAAACCACAAATAAATGGGGCATTACAGTGGTCATCCACAGAAGCTGAGCAGAATTGGGTAATTAAATACCTGTGCTATTCTTAAAAATTTTATATTTGCATAGTTTTCATTAATATATATTTTATTTTACATGTTTTAATAGGATTCTATGAAAAAAAACACAAGAAAAGTATGAAGGGGAAGACACCTTAAAGAGCTCAGAAGAAATTGTCTTCGAGGTCCTTGGGCATGGAACAGGTTATGCTAAAGGAATTGGGTATGGTCCAAAACCGCCAAGTAAACGCATCAGAGCCTTTGACGTAGCTTCACAGCAAGTTCACAAGGATCTTCTTCAGACACAGCAAAAGCTACAAGAGTTCGAGACTGAAGTGAGCAGTCTAAAGACAAAAGTGTCTGACTACGTAGATGAGGTGAATGATTTACGAAGCCAAGTTGGCCAGCAGGGTGAAAATCTCAACAAGCTGATGCAGCTAATGATGGCTCATGGAATAACTATGAATTCACAAACGTAAGTATACTGAAACCGAATCTTTATATTTTGTATATCTAAATGGAAAATTTGTTGAATGAAGTCATAATTATACATTCTTGAATTATCATGAAATATGTTGAAAGTTTGATGAACTATATATGCTGACATTGTATCAAATATGATGAAGTATTCTTGAATTCATAATTGAAGAAATTTGAAAATCGATGAAGTGTGTTGAAAGTGATGATTGAAAATACTGTGTAATGATCCTTGAAGTATGATGTGTAATAGGATGCATGTATGATGTATTCTTTTATAAATTCTTGAATCTTGATGCATGCTATGGTGAATAATTCTTGAAGTATGTTGTGTTGAATCATGAAGATTGATATAGGCATTTGTTGAATCTTTAAATATTTTACTAAATCATGAAGTGTGCTATTATACATGATGTGTGGATTAGTTTATACAATTTTAAAGTATGTTGTGTAAATGTTAACATAATCTGAAATTATGTTGTGCTTGAAATCATATTAATGAGTTATATCCATTTTTTTTAGTGGAGGTGTGTTCTTTAGGCTTCAATTTTTTTTTTCTTTTGCAGGTGAAACTTTAACAGTTCTCAAGGGCTTGTTTAGTCCGTGGAGGTTTAGAGAATAAAGATTGTTTAGCATTGGTATTTTTTAGGTTATTTATAATATTTTATTGGAATTAATGGTATTTAGCATTGGTATTTTACTTTTATGCAATAAACTTTGTAAAAGTATCTACTTTTTGCAATTAATTTGCATAATGAATATTGCATTATTTCAATTTGAGTGTCATCTTGTGGAAAGTTGTAGTGACAATGATTTCGTAATATATATATTCGTCATTAATAATATTCCGTTTATGATTATGAATTTCGTAACTACTTGTATCTCTAACTTGACAAAAAATGTCGTCACAAACAAATACTTTAAAATGACGATAATTAAGTCGTCTCTAATGTGGTCAATAGTAAGACGAATAATTTTGACACAATATAACTGACTTTAATGACTAAACATAAATCGTCTCCAATAAAAACATTTAATATGACGAAATGCTTTGTCGCATTTGCTATTCAATTAATTACAAATTAGATTTATCGCTAAATGTTAATGCTTTGGTGATGAAGTGTAAATGTGTCATTTATAAGTATAGTATTAAATGACGAAATCAGTAATCCTGTAGTGACGAATTAAACGTGGTTTTTAAAAATTTAAAATGGTGACGACGAGTAAAACGTCATTAAAATATCGTTTAATCATGACGATGCGTATAATAATATTACGACAATATTCGTCAGGATAAGTAACATAATACGGTGACGAAGTAATAATTGTCGTGTAATCATACACAAATAATGACAAAACAAATCATCATGTTATGTATTTTAATAAGATGACGAACGTTATTCGTCGGAGAAGGTACACAATCAGTGACGAAAATGCAATCTATTGAGTCGAATAAAATACACATTCGATGACGCCAATATTCGTCATGTTATGTATTTTAAGAAGATGACGAAACTCATTCGTCGTGGAAGGGTGCACAATTAGTGACGAAACAACAAGCTAATGCGACGAATAAAATACACATACGTTGACGACAATATGCGTCATGTTCAGTATGTCCGTAAAGTGACGAACACATCTTTCGTCTCTAAAAGGTGCACCATTAGTGACGAAATACAATATAACCCCACGATTTTGGAGACACATATAACGACGATTTAGTCGTCACGATACAAACTTTTCTATGGTGACGCCTGAAGTTATTGTCACCGAAAATATAACCAAATAGTGACGACACTGGAGCGTCATTTTGACGAAATACCACGCACTTAAAGTGACGCTTGTGTGACGCCAGAAAATCGTCACCAAATACCAAAAGTGACGAAAAAATACACTTTGGTGACGCTTTTTGTCGTCATTTTTTCGCAGATTTCTTGTAGTGTATGGTTATCCAAGCAGTTTGAGATGAAGGATTTGGGAGAAGTAGGACATGTTCTCGGAATCAAGGTCTTTCGTGACAGAGAGAAGAGAAACTTGTGCCTATCCCAATCTACATACATAGAAACTGTCTTGGCCCGTTTCAACATGCAGGATTCGAAGAAAGGGAAATTGCTTTTTCGACATGGAATCCCTCATTCTAAGATGTCTCCCAAGAGGCCTCAAGAGATAGAGAACATGAAGGTAGTTCCTTATGCATCGGCAGTAGGAAGCCTTATGTATGCAATGTTGTGTATAAGGCCTGATATCTGTTATGCCGTGGGCATGGTAGCCAGATATCAAAATAATCCAGGTCCGGAACATTGGTCTGCGGTAAAACATATACTCAAGTACCTAAGAAGGACTGAGGAGTACATGCTGGTTTACCAGGCAGATAAATTGCTTCCATTGGGTTACACTGATTCTGACTTCCAGTCAGACTGGGACGAAAGCAAGTCAACCTCAGGGTTTGTGTTTACTTTAGGAGGAGGCACCATAGTATGGAGGAGTGTCAAGCAGAAATGTGTGGTAGACTCCACCATGGAAGCTGAATATGTAGCAGCCTCAGAGGCAGCAAAAGAAGCTGTTTGGCTCAGGAATTTTCTCCTCGACCTTGATGTGGTGCCGAGTTTGCACGCTGCGATTACAGTTTTATGTGATAACAGTAGAGCAGTAGCAAATTCAAAAGAGCCACAGACACATAAAGCTAGTAAACACAAAGAGAGCAAGTATCACCTGATTCGAGAAATCATTGGACGAGGGGAAGTCGTTGTTGCCAAGATACTGTCATAGGACAACCTAGAAGATCTTTTTACGAAGAGCCTACCGGCGAAAGTCTTTGAGATACACGTAGAAGGAATGAGAGTCAGATGTTAGGGCGACATAGTAGACTAGTCTTTGAGAATTAGATTGAAAGAAAACTGTGGTTAGTGATAACCATAAGCTTATTAAGCATAAGTGGAAGATTGTTAGATATGCTGTAAAAGCTTGGCTTTCATATATAAACAATTCCATTTTGATCTGGCAATCGTGTTTTAGTCAAAGTATTTATGTTTGCAGTTTATTTATTTATGCAATCATAACTCCATTATTTTTACATTGTAGATAATATGGTTTGTCGTGTCGAACAGTAAGATCATATAATCGGTTCCTTGTAAAATATAAATATAATATTCACAGTCTTAGACAGGCAGTGAGACCCCTGTTGGATAAGGACTGCAGTGTAGTCTTGATTCAGTTGATCTATGACTATGGATTGCACTAGTACTTATGATAAGTATTGAACGGACCGCGGAAAGATAAGATTATAAGATTTACTGATCGTGGTTATAATCTAGACTTTCAGTGATTGATGCATTCTCTTAAGCTGTAAGATAATATATAATGGGTATATTTTATTACTTATTTATTTGATTTAGCAAGGGTGATTCCTATTCTGTTAGGATGACATATTCGCTATCTTGGTAAGTAAGAGTATTTATATGATGTGCCATTAGAAATTATTTACAGTCACTATGTCCCAGTGTGCTGGGTTGATGACGTCCTAGAAATGAGCTCATGAAGGAATATTATGTTAAACCCTGCAGGTGGATAATTATCCAACATAATGATTAACGAACTGAGTGGTACTAATTTTGGAAATGGATGAAGTCAATTTAATTTAATTGTAAGTAATTAAATTAATTGATGGACGTTAAATCTTAAACATAGGGAGGTAAATCGGTCAATTAGATTAATTTATTAATTTATTAATTAATCATTTAGAGGTTTGATTTATTGAATAAATTGGAGCTAAATGGGGAGAGCAATAATATCACTCTAGTGGGATTTCTTATTATTTAACTGTAATTAGGATTTTAGGAATTAATTATATTCCATGTTTTAGATTCCATTAGGAGAGAAATATTCCTTTTAGAATATTCACCCTAGGGTTAGGAGACTATGGAGTCTTCTAGAAGGGTGATGGAGGTTAGGAGGAATAGGACTTCTAGATGGGATAGGATATGGAGCATGAATAGGATTCCTAAGCCTAATGGGATAAGCTCATATTTAGTACCTCCTTAAGGTCCGTAATAGAGCCTATAAATACACCATGTCCCAACCTCTTCCCCTATTATTGATTGAGCTCGATTTTAAGATCTTACACAATAGAGGAAAATCGAGATTAATACATATACGAGAGTCCGGGAGTTTCGATTAATCGCACCACCAAGATTTGTCGAAGTAAGTATTAAGGTAATCCATTAGAAGATCTTAAGGTTAGATAGATCAAACCATTAGACCTAATTTTTTCGGCCATCTCCATCGCCGACTGCCGGCGGCAAGTCGCCGAAAATCTCCGCCCGCCGTCTGTCCCCGCCAGAACCCAGCCTGAGTCCAGCCACACGCAGCCGCGAGCAATGACCTGCAGCCGCACGCAGCCAGGCCACGCACCCGATCCCAGTAGCGATGCCCCGCGAGCCCTGCTCCGTCGTACCTGCTCGCTTGCATCACCGTCTATGATCGTCGCGCCCCGTCTGCCTAGCACATGTTCGCGCCAATCGCTCGTGTCCCAGTCTGCGCAGGCGAAGGACTCCAGCGTCTGCAAGCGCACGAGACCTAGTCCACGCAGACCTAGAACATCCGCACTGCACGTGCCCAAGCGTCCCGCATACGTCCGCGTCTTCCCGCACGACCGCGCATCCCAGCCACCTGACGCACACCGTCTGCGACCAGCACCAGCGACTCACGCCCGTCTGCGACTAGAGCCGACCAGCGCCAGTCCGCGATTGCACCGCTGCACCTGCACTCGACCGAGATGTGACCAACTGACCCGAGCCGAGCCCGAGTCAGCCAAGTCGAGTTCTGATCGAGTCAACCTGGCGAACCGAACCTTATCCAACCGGCCCGAGCCAGATAACCCTGATCTGGTGATCTGTTCATGATCAATGACTCGATCAGAATCAAGAAAGGCCAAACTCGTCAGCCCATCGGGTTATGGTAATCAGACGATCTCCATCAAAGAAAACCAAAAACGTCTTTGAGTCAGCAAAATTTTTAAACGGTAATGTCGTAACCCTAACTATAGATTCCACTGCATTAGGGTTTATTTTTTCAAAATTCAAACATTCATGTTGTCTTCCTAATAGAACCCAACAGTCTTGTTTTTGGAGGCTATGTTCAATTGTATAATAAATTAACAAAAAATGCTCGTTTCTGAGCATAAATTCTTGTGTTGCATGTTGTAGCAAATTATATTTTTACCGAGTACGGGACAACTCCCGACCTCGGGTCGATCAATCGAGGAAGACGGTTCAGAATCTAAAATTGGTGTCAATCATACACAAAAGAAAAATAAGTCCTAAACACTCTAATCACGATTGGTTTTGAGAAATATCTAAAACTAACTAAAACTAGAAAAGGAATAAATCACGACTAGAGAAAAAGAAGAAGTTCTAAGGGTCGGGAAATCTCATCAAGTCCTAAATTATGTTGAACACTTATTTGTTCGGTTACGTGATTAAGCAAGCCTACTCGTCTAAAGGTTTATGCTCAATAATTTTTCGTAACAAGAGCACACACATAAACGACAAACTCATTCAATCAAGTAACACATAGACAATACTTTTACGAACAAGTCTACTCTATACGAGCCTAGATCGATCAACTCCTCTTCTTTCGATTCTAAGAGTTAACTAATTTAGACTAGATGGTGGTCAATCGACTAATCTATTGGAATTAACATCATCAAACCCAAATGAATCATATTCAATTGAAAAACAATTGCAAATTGAAGTGTCACTCTTCAACAATATTCAACATTCAAGTATGAGAATCGAAAACCCCTTTTTAAAGCAACTTACATAGAATGAACAAAACTCATTCCACGCAATTCAAATAAGAATCAAATTCCCTGACCCTAGGTGAATGAATTACCTCATTCTTGGATTCAATTCTATTTTAGTTAGATTGAAGAACATAAATCCAATCAACAATAATAAAATAGAATTGAAAACTTACAATCGGATTAGGACTTGCAAGAGTTCGATCCTAATGTCTTTGTTTCCAACAATGACAACATGGGAGAAATAAAAAATGGAGAAATAACCTAAGAAACTATTTACAAATTGATTCTTGGCGTGTCACCATCCAAGATCGAATCAAGTTTTCAAAGGAGAAAAATTGAGGAAAAACGAACTGGAAGTCTCCTTCAACCCTAGGCACGATTCCCAATAAATAGCCCGTAAAAAATCCTTCCAAGTTTCAAATTTTAAAACTGGTCACGCCGATCCGTGGGCCGCAGAACCTGGCCATGTTAGGCTAAGTTACTTCCGCGGGCCGCGGAAAATGAAAGTCGCGGGACGTGGGAACTTGGGCAGCTTCGGCTCTATTACTTCCCCGGGCCGCGGGATTGGCAGTTGAGGTTTAAGCTGCTATACGCGACTTTACGTTCGGGCTCGTTTGAGCTCGTCCGAACTCGGAATTGAGTTACGCTTTTTCCTACTAGTCGCCAATGAACCCTTCTAGTTAAATATGCTTGCACGGCTAATTTATTCTTGAAATCTTATCCTCCCGAAGCTTCCAACCTGCACACCAAAAACGAGAAGAGAAATGGAGAAAATCGGGAAACGAACAAAAAAACACAAAAAAACTCAGAATGATGGACCAATATGCTTGCACGACCAATATTTTAGACTATAATTTTAAGAATTAAAGTACACGATAGGAAAGCAAAAAAGATAAAACAATATCTAACCATACAAGTTTAAAAATCAAATTTCACGCAATATGATGAAATACCTGTTTTAATTTCATTTAAAAAAAATCTTTTATAAATAAGTCAAACTAATTAAACAACAAATTAACTTTTTACTTTTAGTTAAACATAAACCTCTTTCAATATATACAGTAAATATATATATATATATATAGGGATTGGATCCAATGAGTCCACATATTTAAAATGTGTCCGTGAGACCCGATCTCAGCCCTTAATTTCTCGCTCGATCTGATGGTCAGTAGCAGCCTCTTAAATAATGATTTGGTTCGCGGTTTTATGTTGTCCCGTCATTTCAAAATGTTTGAGTTTTCAATGCTCTCTCTTTATCATTGTCTTTTTTCGTTTCCCTATATCTTTGGCGCTCTCTCTCATCATTCTCTCAGTTTTCGACACTATCTCAGTTTCCAAAGCTTGCAGATTCAATTTTCGTCGGCGTCTTTCATCATTTGTTCTTCGCTTTCGGTTTTTGTTTGAGTTATCTTCCGATTTCTCTCAATATCGTCGTAGTTGCAGTTCCGATTTCTCGCAAGTTGGTGAGTATATTTGTTTTTATTTTACTTTCCTGTGTTGTTTTGAATTTTTTAGGTTATTGTGGTTGTATATCTTCGCAATACTTGTATTTTTTTCTTTATTTGCTGATTTCGTTTGTTAAACCCTAATTTCTGCTATTTTAGTTTGACTATTGCATATATTATATAGTAGGCATGCAACGGCGTTGTTTATTGTGCTAAATCTGTTGTGATCAACCCTATTTTATGCTATTTTAGTTGATGAATAATGTATAGATAGTATATTTTTTATGCATATTTAGTTGTTTTTTGTGCTAGATCTGTTGAAAACATTTCGTTGTTTCTCGTCTCTGTATTAGAGCTTGTAGAATGCATAAATATTGTATGTCTATTGCATTTTTAGTTTTAGAATGCAGGGGCAACACTCTTTGTATTGTTGCTATGTTAGTTAATAACGTATGCATATATAGTTTATGTTTCGTGCTTATTTAGTTATCAAATGATGATTGACATGTCTATATCTACCTATTGCTATATTAGTGCTCGTATGACGCATAGATAGTGAATATATCTTTGCATGTTTTAGATCTACAATGTTCTGATATAGTTGGTTGATGTTGCATATTTAGTTTATATGAGTTGCATATTTAGTTTATATAAATTGCATATCTAGTTCATATCAGTTGCATATCTAGTTTATATGACATGTTTTGATTTTGCATATCTAGTTCATATGAGTTGCATATGTAGTTGGTTATAATGCGCATTTATTTTTAATTAGTATATATCATATAATTTATTTCATTTTTGTGTTATTGTAAGTCAGATATTCTTGAAGTATGCCTCGTGGTAAGAGTAGCAAGCGTAAAAGGGCAGATGCTGATGATATTCTGTTGCTTACTGATGGCACAGAAGGTCAGTTGGATAGTAATAAATCATTCCCAAAAGCGTTAACTCGGTCTTCTCCAAAGATTCTTGTGGACGCTATGAAATCTTTTAACCAACAACAGCGAATAGCTGTTGAGCAAATGGGTTTTGGATGTCTGTTTGATCTGAAAATTAAAGAATTTCCGACTCAGTTGGTGCACTGGTTGTTGTCGAACTTTGATTCTGTTAGTTGCCATCTTGAATTTGGGAAAGGAAGAAGTATTCATGTCTCATCTTTGGACGTTCAACGTGTTCTAGGCTTCCCCAATGGTGATAAGCCTATTGAGAAGAAAAACAAATCTGAGGAGTGTGATTTGTTGAATTATTGGAAGGGTTGTTTTGGCCAGTCTTCATTGAAAGTTACTCCCGATGTTGTATGCAATAAAATGATGGAGTGTGTTGATGGAGATTATTGGTTCAAGTTACATTTTCTTGCTCTTGTGGATTGTCTGATTGTGGGAACAAATCAATCTGGATATGTGAATCCTCTTTTTTTCAAGTCTATTTCTGATGTATCAGCTGTTTTGAGTTGAATTGGTGTGACTACATCATTCAGAACCTTATATCAAAGACTGATCACTGGCACAACAGTAATAAGTCTCAATTTAGTGGTCCTGTTCTTTTTCTTGTGGTAAGTATTCATCTCTATATTATTTTCTTGTAAATTGTTTAGATTGTTATTGTTTGATATTTTTATTTATTTATTTAATTAATTTCTTGTCAAAACACAGGTTTCATATGTTGATCGGGTAGTGATTTATGAACGAGATGTTCTTCCAAGGAGTCTGCCTTCGTTTGTTAGATGGAATTGTGAGATTCTCCGTCGACGATGCTCTAAAGAAAGTTAAGGTGGGTGGTTTTGGACGGGGATTTGTTGATGAACCGATGGAGATTTCGGCTTTACAGTTCAAGAAGCCTGAATCAAAGGATGTTTCGGATGATCCTGTACAGGTTTGTAATTTCTTTGTTTGATTTTTGTTGCATATTTAGTTAATATGACTTGTATATTTAGTTGTTTCTTTTATGATGCTTAGTTCATAATAGTTGCATATTTAGTTGGTTTTTATTGCATATTTAGTTAATATGACTTGCATATGTATTTCATATGTGTTGCATATTTAGTTCATATGAGTTGCATATTGTGTGGTTAATGCTTAGTTCATTTTGTTGTGCATGTTTACTTCTTATGTATTGCATATTTACACCTATTTTGATGCATATTTAGTTGATTTTTAATGCTTATGTGCTTATAATTTGTCCATCTTTTATGATGCTTAATTCATAATAGTTGCATATTTAGTTGGTTTTTATTGCATATTTAGTAAATATGACTTGCATATGTATTTCATATGTGTTGCATATTTAGTTCATATGAGTTGCATATTGTGTGGTTAATGCTTAGTTCATCTGTTGTGCATGTTTACTTCTTATGTGCTGCATATGTACACCTATTTTGATGCATATTTAGTTGATTTTGAATGCTTATGTGCTTATAATTTGTCCATTTTTTTTATATCTTTCTCTATTTAATAGGTGTACAGATCAAAGCTTCTGAGCAAAGTTGCCTGTTTGGCCACTAATGTTGTTGATGTTATTATGTTGCTTCAAGATGCACCTAAGGAGGTGACATCTGATGAGAATTACAAGAACATTCATGAAGCAACAAAGAATCTCATTTCTTCCAATTCAGAGAATCCTGAATCTTCACAAAGACCTGCTGCTACAGATGATTTTGATGACAGCGAGGAAACGAATGCTTTTTGGAATAACCCAGAAACCATTGCAGCAATCGAGAAAATTGAGCGAGCCATTGAAAGAAGAGCTCAACTCAAAAAGACAATGGATGATATTCCGAGTTTTTCTTTGGGAATTGGGTTGTCTCAAGATAGTGACCGGAGTTAGGATGACGTTCTTAATATTTGTAAACAATTTTCTGAAGATCCATTGAATGTTGATGATATTCGAGGTGAAAGAACAATCCCTAATGTTGCTGTTGAAGCGCCTGTTGCGGAACCATCTACTGAGACTCATGTTTTTGTTGAAGTGCCAACTTCTGATGAAGTGCCTGTCAAAGCGCCAACTTTTGATGAAGTCCCTGTCAAAGTGCCAATTTCTGAACCAGTTGTTGAAGTGCCTGTTGCGGAACCAACTGTTGAGACTCATGTTTCTGTTGAAGTGCCAACTTCGATAATTTCTGATGTTCCTGTTGAATCAACAATTGCTGTGCAGCATGTTTGTGTTCAAGAAGCAGCTCTTGATAATGTTCAAGAAGCGGTTGTTGAGATGGAGATTGAAAGAGAGATATTGAAAGAGAAGGAGATTGCGATAGAGAAAGAGAAAGCGCAGGAGATAGATAAGGTGACAGATTGGGGGAAATGTTGTTTCTACTTATTCTATTTTGTATTTTTATGTACTTCAATTTTATTTTTAATCAACAAGTTATGAATTCGGTTGCAGTTTGTGGTAGCTGAGGATGAAAAATTGTTGAAGAAAGAGAAAGATAAAAAGAAACAAAAAAAGAAAGTTCAGTTTGTTGAAGAAAAAAGAGAAAAAGAAGAAGAAAGACCTGTGAAGATGCTGAGGAGACTAAGAAAGTACCAAAGGTCAAAGAAAGTTCAGATTGTGACGGCCACAGATAAGGATACACATTTGGTTGATGTTCTAGAGCCAAGTGTTGTTTTCAATTGGATTGTTGAAGATGCCGAGGAGACTAAGTAACTTTTCCTACTTATCTATATTAATTTTACTTTTTCATATCCTGCTTACAGCTACTTATAATTAATTATTATATTTTTCTTTTAGGTTTGATGTAATTTTTAAATTTGGTGATGCTATGATCATGAAAGAGTAGCTTGAATCCTTGAAAGTTGATGGGTATCTTACAGTTGGTGTTCTTGATATATGGTCAACAATTCCGAATGCTAAAGAAAAATTTAGGGAATCTGGCTGTCCTCTGAGATTTTTTCATCTACCTATATCAGTGTAAGTTTATGTTTTATTTTTGCCAACTGTTTTTGATATACTAGTTGTTGGCAGATGTGTAAGTTTATCAGTTTTATATTGTTGTTATTTCAATTCTTGATATATGCATAGATAATGTATTTTAGATGCATAATTAACTGTTCATTCTTGCATAGTTTGTCCATATCAATATGTTGTTTGTTCTTGCTATATTAGTTCTTAAATGATGCATAGATAGTTTTCTTTGAATGCATACTTAGTTGTCAACTTCAGATTGTCTGCAGAACAATATGTTGTTTGTTTCTTGTAACATGTATAGCTAGTTTACTTTTGATGCATATTTAGTTGACAATTGTTGCATATGATTTGCAGAACAATTTGTTTTTTGTTATTGCTATATTAGTACTTGACAGTTGCTCAGATAGTTTATATGTTTTGCATATTTTTTTATATTTTGTTGCTCACTAGATATTTGTAGTCAATTTTAATTATAAAGTGTATTTATGTATTATTATTGTTTTCAGCAATACACCATGTCCATAGGTGATGAAAAATGGGAGTTGAAGAATAAGCTCAAGCTGTTTGAAGATACTTTTGATGCTGAATTCAATGGTTCTGCTGCTCATCCACATCTTAAAGATGTTGATATGGCAATTTTTATTTTCTATTATGAAACCAATTTTTTTAATCTACTTAATCTCATGGTAATAATATACATTTTATTTGTGTTCAGTTTTTCTTTCCCATCTACAAGAGTGAGCACTTTTTTGTCCTGTGCTTTGATATGAAGAGAAATCAATATCACATCTTGGATAATTCGTCAGTTGGAGGATCTACTATTGCTAAATATGAGAGTTGCCCTTCAAATTTGGTGATTATCTTTCATGTTTTTATAATATCATTCATGTTTTTTGTCATCATCTTATATGTTATATGTTTAATACCTGTTTTATGTTCTTTTCAGAAAAATTTATTTAGTGAATACTTAAAATCCAAGAAATGTGGTGAATCGGCAGAGGCTGTAAAAAAAATGCAGACTGTGAGAGTTGATTTGCCTTGGAGAGATGAAAAGAACAAGGTTGATTGTGGCATCTTTGCTATGTGTCATATGGAGACTTACATGGGAGGTGGTGTAAGAGGGTGGGATTGTGGGTTGATGAAGGACAATCCTCAACAAATGAAGGAAATGCGCACTCGATATTGTGCTGCCATTGTTCTCAATGAAATTAATGAATTGAAGAATGAAAACGAAAAGAAGGCACGTGCGTTTCTTGCGAAAGCAAGCCTACGACCATGTTGAAGATTGTGTGTTTATCCAAGAATTGATTTGTTGGTTTGTTGAACAATACTTTTTGTTTAGATGTTTTGATGAAGATTCTGATGTTTTGATGAATGGTTGTTTTGACGAAATGGTTGGGTGATGTTTTTGTGTAAATGCTGATTATCAGGATGCTGATTTTAGTTAGTGGGTTGATGATAATGGTTTTTAATGTAAATGAATGTTGCTGATTGTAATGAATGAAGTTTCTAATGGTATTTTAAGTTTATGATGAGATGCCTTTTTTGTAATCAGTGTATGGGAAGTTAGTTATTATCTGTTGCATATTTAGTTCAAACAAGATGCATATTTAGTTTTTTAATGTTGCATATCTAGCTTAAGGATGTTTCAGATTAGCCTTTATAAACCGGTTGGGTGTATATTGTAGAACAGTGCATGTTTAGAGATTAGGAAATGCATAAATAGTAAAGAGGTAAAAAATATCTACTCAATTCTTGCATGGTAACTGTAAATTTTTTGCTATTTTATTATAAGTATGTTGCATATATATTGTTTAAGAGATGCATAGTTAGTGTAAATGAGATGCATAGTTATTGGAAAGATGAATAAAACTATCTACTTAATTCTTGCATGGTTAGTGTAAATTTGTTGCTATTTTATTGTAATTTTGTTTCCTAAATATTGTACAGAAGATGCATAGTTAGTGTACATATTGATGTATATTTATTCTATAGTTTTGCATAGTTATCTTTATCAAGTTGCATAAATATTGTACACAAGATGCATAGTTAGTGTAAGTGAGATGGAAAAAATATCTACTGAATTCATGCATGGTTACTGTAAACTTGTTGCTGTTTTATTGTAATATCTTTGCATAAATAGTGTACATAAGATGCATAGTTAGTGTAAGTGAGATGTAAAAACTATCTACTGAATTCTTGCATTGTTACTGTAAACTTGTAGCTATTTTGTTGTAATATTGTGCATAAATATAGTACAGAAGATGCATAGTTAGTGTAAGTGAGATGCAAAAACTATTTTACTAAATTCTTGCATGATTACTATAAACATGATGCTATTTTATTGTAATTTTGTTGCCTAAATAGTGCACAGACGATGCATAGTTAGTGTAAGTGAGATGCATATTTATATAACAGAAGCAATTTAAAGAAGAGTTAATATTTTTCTATACATCTTATAATATCTGATAACAAAACATCAAATAACTATGTGTTACAATCAGAAATCTCATTGGTCTTAGTACAAGTTCTATTATTATGATTTCCTATTTCTCCACATTTTCCACAATGCCTTTTCAGCCTTTGGCTTGCTTTGATTGACTTTTCTCATTGTGACAACAAGCGGCTTCTTGTGCTGCTTCCACTTCCCTTGTTTTTTGCTTGCTTTGGAGGAAGGATATTTACATCCAAATTTGAAACTGAACCGCAAAAAGCTTCCATAACTGCTTCTTTGCTTAAGACTGAACCCCTGTCTTACCGTCCACTCAACAAGTAATTCTTTTCTTCATTAAGAATTCTTGATAATCTAGCCAACTTATTCTAGTCGTCTTGAGCAAGCGATACACAGCAATGAAAATCATACCAGATTTTGTTTATATAGGCATTCTGCTGACTTTTGTGATCTACTGCAGCTAATTTTCCATTTTCAAACTCATTACTGGAAGATGCAGCTTTGAGCCAACGGTTGAGAAGGTACTGATCAGGTATTCTATCTAAATCCTTGATGAACATTAGTATATGACGACATAATAATCCAAATTGCTCAAACATCTTGCAGCTGCAATTTACAGAATCCCGACATTTATCTACAATGAAGTCAATATCATCACGACTAGCTTCCACAACTTTATATCTTGTCACATCATTCTCATTTTGGATGTGGATAGGCACACACCGAAAACATGCTGCTTCAATTTCTGTTTGTACCTCAGAAAATACTGTTTTAGTATAAACCTTTGCAGCATGTTTCTCAATTTCTAATGGTGTCTTGCATTCAGGAGGTGAAGACACACATTCATGATGCATCTTACGTGAAACATGCCTTTCTGCATCCATTGCACTTTCAAAATGCATAAAGAACTTAACTAAGTTTGCTTGTGGAGATATGTAACTTCCAAACCAACTATTTGTACTTTCTGATCCAGATGTTGTCCTAAGCAAACCGCCCATTTTCACATCTTTAAAATATGCTAGGATCCATGACTTTTTAATCTCAAACAGATTACGAAACCACTGGTTTTCAGTTAAGGCAAAATCATTCATCAAATTTCCCCATTTTTCTTCAAATTCACAAGGGGTAATATAACTATTCCAGACTATATCATTTAATCTCTTGATGAAGGTATTATCATTTGCTAAAGTAGGACCAACCTTTACATTTACCTGTTCCATAATGTGCCACATGCATAAACGATGTCTTGCATGTTTGAAAGTTGCCCGGATAGCATTCTTCATGGCAGGATCTTGGTCGGTAACAACGTAATATGGTTCATGTCCCATGGCCTTCAAGAAATTTTCCAACAGCCAAATATATGATTCTTCATCCTCTTTAACAATCAACCCAGCTGCATATGTTACACACTTTTTATGGTTATCTATTCCAGTAAATGGGACAAACACCATTTTGTACTTGTATATAAAAAAATAACAAAATTTAATTAGGTCTCGCAAAATTTAAACATATGCATTTTTAATTCTGTCTTCATGCGTACTTAGTTGTCTTATGTTGCAAAATTAGTTTCAAATAGCTACAAGCTTTGGCAGACAGTTATGCAGCCTACTGTCTCAAAATAAAATCACTTATTTGATACCAAAATGCTTATTTAGTTTTATAATCATGCAAGAATAGTTCTATAATGTTGCATACATAGTTTCAAGGTGATGCATAGTTTGTATTATCACAAACTATTAAATTGCTAAATTATTTCATACCTGTTGCATATTTAATGTGACATTCACTAACAATCAGATATATCATAACAATTTAGATATAACAGAAATGTATTTTCACAACTAAATCAATAAGATATTTGTTGTTTTTATATGCAATAGTTACCAATAAAAGCTGAGTAGAACTGAATTGTACCTGTTAGTGTTGTAAGTTGCATCAAATGAGACGACATCTCCAAACATTAGGTAATTTTTTCTTGAAATTGGGTCTGCCCAAAATATCTTGCTTAATTGGTTATTTCCATCAACTGCATACTCAAATGCCATGTCTGGGTTCTTGTTTGTTGTGGAATTTCTGAAAGATGAGTTGCGCATATGCTCCAGACATGTAAGTCATAAGTTCTCTCTTATAGTTCTTGAAATCAATTGCGAGAGCACGAACATTATCATATCCCCCAAGCATTTCCTAATATAACCTATGAGTTTTAGTTGGTCCAATGTTTGTTTTCACACAATTAAGAACAAATTTCCGTGTGTCCGTAATTCAATTGCCGATTTGCATTGAGATAAAGTGTCTCCAGTACTAGACTGTGGCAATGTCTTTCTTCAAATTATGCAATTTTGTATCCATTTCCATCATACTCAAATATTACTCGAGCTTTGCAACCAACCCTTTTCGGCACACGTTGTCATTGAACTCCACATGACTCAGGAGGTAGTTGTGGCATACTTTTTGAAGTATTTTGTTCAATTTATGGCTTAAATCCTTGTCTATTGCAAATTATATACTGTTTACTTACTACGCCACTTCTAAATCGTTTTTTTGTGCTAGTCTGCACACCAAATCCACCGTTTGCCCCATAGTTTCTGTAAAAATCCATTGCAATATCAAGTTTTGGAAACACCATACCGACTTTAGGCTTTATATCTGGTTGGACGATTGGTATCCAATACTTTGTTAAATTTGGTGATATCACCAACTGAATCTGAGATCCCTCATGAGCAGTACCTACTACAAAATATAAGAAGAAAATTAAGTTTGAGAACTGTTGCGTGTTTAGTTCAATAAAATTGCATTCTTAGTTCAACCCATATGCATTCTTATAACTAAAGCGTTGCATATATAGTTATAATCCAGAATGACTCATTGAATGAAACTGCAGTTATAACGTGCATACTTGCCAAGATATTTCATGCATATTTATTACGTGCATATTTATTGATATACGTATGCAAGTTTAGTTACTCTTTTTTCATGCACAATTAGTTATTCTTTCATGCAGAGTTTGTTTTATATATATCGATCTAATGTATAAGTAGACCTGTGCAACAGACAATTTTTTTGCATGCTTATCAATAGACAGTTACACATTTAGTTATTTCTACATGCATATGTATTTCTAAATCGCAGCATATTTAATATTTATGTCAGAAAACAGAGATTCTTCCACAAATCAAAATTGCAGATAAGAACGAACAACATATTTTTCAATATTATGTGCTCGACTCTTTCATCAATGTATAATTCATCAGCATTGATTATTTTAAATTTAGATGAATCAATTTGAAAAAAAAATGTCACTATACCTTCTTCCATTAATGTCGCAACTGGAGTTGCTTCGATCTCCATTTGAAGTTGCTTTCGCCGATTTGTGTGATAAATTTGATGAACTTTATGAACCGCGGTTGAGTTTGTCTATCTAATAGATTAAAAAGGATACTTAAACCTAATTAGTCGATGAAATCGAAATCGAGTATGAGAAGGAAATCATACAGAATCGTGATTGAGAAGGAAAGTTTAGATATTTTTTTGATTTTGTTGCGAGCGGAGATGGAGATCTGTTTTAATTCTGTTTGATTTGTTATATTTATATGTTTGATTCTGAGCGTAGATCTGAAAGGCAGATCTGACGGCTCAGATGATGGTCTCACGTGCACATTTTAAGGGGTGGACTCATTGGATCCACCCCCTATATATATATATATATATATATATGGATTGGTTCCAATGCATCCCATTATTTAAAGTGAGGACGTGAGACTCATTCCTAGCCACAAGATTTAGATCTTGATTTAAATAATAATTCTTTATTTTTATTATTTAATTCTTTATTTTTAATTATTTAAATATTATTATGACCATTGACCGTTGACCCAGTGTTGACCGTTGACTCTGACGTTGAACGTTGACTTCTGGCATTGACTTTCGGCGAAAATCGTTGACTTCTGGCGTTGACCGTTGACTCCAGCGTTGACTTCCGACGTTGACCGTTGACCATTTGTCTTTTGTTATGTTATTTCTTTCTTGCTAGGTTATTGTGTTTTATTGCTAGGTTAGTTGTTTGTTGTTGCTAGGTTAATTGAGTTTTGTTGCTAGATTAGTTGTCTTAAGTTGCTAGGTTATTTTTTTCTTGTTGCTAGGTTAGTTGTCTTTTGTTGCTAGGTTAGTTCTTTCTTGTTGCTAGGTTTTTTTTTTTTTTAAACAAACAACGCCCCAGGAGGGCGGGGGATTGGGCTGGATCCCCAACCTGTGCATAGATCAAGACCCCAAAACGGGGGTCAAAAATATCAACAGTCTACAATGTCTCACTAGCGACACAAATACAAACTCAGTCTCTGGGCTAACAGGTGCCCGAAAAAGAAAATGAGAATCTAATGAAATGAAATGACAACAAAGAAAACCTAATCTACTGAAAGCGGAAAGATGGATATCCAAGCTGATCCATCCGAACAAGCGTGCGAAGGCGGAGTGGAGCAGTGTCGGTCTGGAACGTATGTATATCGGGTATGGTGGCACCAAGGCTGGCAAGGTAGTCAGCAGGTCTGTTCCCCTCGCGGAAAATGTGCGTAATCCTGTGGTGGACTGACCGAAGTATATCTCTAATGCGCATAAGTGGGTGCTGAATCTGCCACGAGCCCTGATGGCCCGAAGTCAGGAGGGTGGCGACAGCCGCAGCATCCAGCTCGATCCATATATGACTAGAGAGGTGGGCAGCA
>BKCP01010181.1:1980-16476 GCA_008636005.1 Striga asiatica
CTTCTTAATATGAACTAATACCAATATTAACACCTCACATATCACATATATACTGTGGAACTGAAATTCAATACAACAATACGAAATTTAAGAAAGGAATTCAATATAACACTACGAAAATAAAACAAAAGAAAAATTGGAGAAAAAAGTTGCTCACCAAAAGACTGTGTTTGCGGGATTCATGCCGGCCTGGTTAATGGTGGTTTCGCCAATGAGACGCTCGCCGTCGGCAAAAGCGACATAGGATGGCGTGGTGCGATTTCCTTGATCATTGGCTATGATCTCGACGCGGTCGTGGTGCCACACGTCCACGCATGAGTAAGTGGTCCCCAAATCAATCCCAATTGCAGGCCCCTCGCCTTTTGCGGCCATTACTGAATCAAAAATTTGAGCGAGAACTTGAATATATAATCACAATCAAACTGGTATGGTAATTAATCAGCTCTCACCTTTTGAATGGTTGGTTGTATTATTAATTGCAAAAAAAATTTTTCACCCCCAATACAAAGATACATTAAGTTTTTCACACTGCTCACTAACAATCTAACTTTTTCACCCCGAGAAGTGCCAAGGTTATGCGAATGGACTGCATAACTATAGTATATCAATTGCATAACTGTCGCATATTCATCGCGCAATGCCTTCGCACTCACTTTTTCCACCCCAGAAAGTGTGAAGGGATATGCGAATGCCTTCGCACTTTTAACTTTCGCACAATGTCATCGCGCAACTATCGCATATTCGTCACATAATACCTTTCCTACTTTATGGGGTGAAAAAGTTAACTTTTCTACGAATGGTATGAAAAATTTAATACATTTCCATAGTGGGGTGAAAAGGACTATTTTCACTTATTAATTCAAGTGTCAATTCCGTACACAGTGAACTTCTCTAATAACAGGTTTTCATGAAGTTTGAAAATATAAACGGGCAAATTGTGTTGTAGGGCTTCACTTTTTGCTATTGTGTCACAATAAGGTTTGAATTTTTAACCTTTTTATTTGAAGGTTTCAATTTTAACTTATTCTCAATATAAGGCCTACTTTTATATTCTACTTTTCAATTTAAGACTCCAAATCACTTTTTGTTTTGATATAATTATGTAAACAACAATATATTTCTTAAAACTTATTTTTTAAGTACTTATAATGAAAAATATTAAATATCTTTAATAAAATTATCTAATAAGTTAATTGTTTCATACTTTATATTTATGCAAAAGCTTTATCAAATTTATTTAAAAGTAAAAAAATAAATTTTAACTTAATTTTAATCTAAATATGTGATAACATTAAAATATAAACTATTTAGAAGAATAATTTTATTTTTTCAAATAAACTTATAGAAAATATTATTTGTGAATAAAATTTATATTTCTGAAAAAGTTAAGACTATATAAAATTAATGTCCGGAAAATTCTATTATAGGTAGTTTTATTCACAAATAATATTTTCTATAAATGTTTTAAAAAAAATAAAACTATTTTTCTATGAAATAACTTATATTGAAAATAACTTAAAATTGGAACCTTCAATTGGTGATGGGAGGAGAGTAGTTCACTAGACTTATATTAGACTCATTTTTCCTACAGAAACGAGGTGAGACAAAACACAAGTGATATTTCAACATTGTTTTCGCTTTAGAGGAAACAACTATAATTGTAAGGATGCTCAAGTAGCTTAGAAAACAACGGAAATGCTAAGGAGCCATCCAATGGTTCCGTTATGGAGCCATCGGATGGCTCCTTAGCATTTCCGTAGAAAACAAATGGGAGAACCCAAAACGAGACAACAATGATAATTTGGAATTTTTTTCAATTATATTTATTAAATACTATTTTTTTAATATAAATAAATATAGATAATAAAAAAGTTCGAATAACCCTATTTAGATTTGAATGTGATGCGTCAAAATTTTGGGGACCTACAATACTTTGTACGCAGTTGACACTTGAAGACATCCAACCATCCGAGCGAGAGCTGATTAATCAACTTACCAGTTTGATTTTGGTTATTTATTCAAGTTTTCCCTCACTTTGTTCTTACAGTAATGGCTGCAAAAGGCGAGGGGCCTGCAATCGGGATTGATTTGGGGACCACTTACTCATTCGTGGGCGTGTGGCACCACAACCGCGCCGAGATCATAGCCAATGATCAAGGTAATCGCACGACGCCCTCCTATGTCTCTTTCGCCGACGGCGAGCGTTTCATAGGCGAAGCCGCCATTAACCAGGCCGGCATGAACCCCGCAAACACGATCTTTGGTGAGCAGTTTTTTTCCCCAATTTTTCTTCTGTTTTATTTTCGTAGTGTTATATTGAATTCCTTTCTTAAATTTCCTAGTGTCGTATTGAATTTCAGTTGCACAGTATATGTGAGGTGTTGATATTGGTATTAATTAGTTCATATTAAGAAACAACCCTACTCTGCCTCTAACCGTGTTGGGCGATATGCAGATGCCAAGCGGTTGATCGGGAGACGATACAGCGACGCCTCTGTGCAGGCTGACATAAAGCTGTGGCCTTTCAAGGTTGTCCCGGACCCCACGGACAAGCCCATGATTGTGGTCTCCCACAATGGCGAGGAGAAGCAGTTCCCCCCTGAGGAGATATCTTCCATGGTCCTCACCAAGATGGCTGCCATTGCCGACTCCTATCTGGCCCCACCCTTGTCCGGGATGTCGTCATCACCGTCCCGGCCTACTTTAGCAACTCTCAAAGACAGACCACCAAGGATGTCGGTGCCATTGACGGCCTCAATGTCATCCGCATCATCAATGAGCCCACTGCTGTCGCCATTGCCTATGGCCTCAACTACAAAGCAGAGAAGAAGAATGTGTTGGTCTTCGACTTAGGCGGTGGCAGCTGTGACGTCTCCATCCTGACAATATCAAATGGTACCTTCGAGGTGAGGGCCACCGCTGGCGACACCCACCTTGGCGGGAGGATTTCGACAACCGCATTGTTGCTCACTTTGCCAAAGAGTTCAAGCGCAAGTACAACAAGGACCTTTCCGAAAACCCGCGGGCCCTACGGAGGCTGGGGACAGCTTGCGAGAGGGCGAAGAGGGTTCTCTCGAACAATGTGGACGTTGAGTGTCTGCACGAGGGAATTGACTTTCACTCTAGCATTACCCGCGCTAAATTCGAGGATCTCAACATGGACCTGTTCGAAAAATGCGTCGAACCTGTAGAGAGCTGCCTGAGAGATGCTGGGGTGGAGAAGGCTGCCATCCATGATGTCGTTCTGGTTGGAGGCTCGAGCAGGATTCCTAAGGTTCAGAAGATGCTGCAGTTTATTTTCGAGGGAAAGGAGCTGTGCAGGAGCATTAACCCGGATGAGGCTGTTGCGTACGGTGCCGCCGTGCAGGCAACCGTCCTACGTGTTCATAATGAGGACTTAGATTTTAATGCTCTGGCTTAGATTTTAATGCAAATTACTTGATATTTTCTATAGTTAGGTCGCAACTTTATATATGTCACTCCTCTGATTCCTTCCACATTAACTGGAAGGCCTTCAATGTATGTCCGTACAGGAACATATGCAGTTGGACCTCCAAGTAGACTCTATATGAGAACTCATGTAGACATCCCACCATTTGAACTTCCCAGTTCCCAGTAGTAGATTGAGAGAAAAGAGGTAAGATATATTTTTTCAGCAAATTTCTTCATTTTCTCATTTATTCTGAAATCTTTTTGAAGTTATTGTTGATGATAAGCTACAAACTATCAAATGCTATTACTGATTTCAGTGTGAGTCATTTAGAAACCATTTAAAATGTTGTAGATGCCATTAGAAATTTATAAAGATGAACTTTTTGGAAATAGAGATAAAAAGAAAATTGCTAACTGAGGCATTGCTGAACATGTGCAATAAAGTACGGAATTTGATTCAACGGCTCACATCAGCGTTTCCATATTTGGCGTCTCATTTAGAATGGTGGGTTTTTTTTATTAATAATAGTTTTTGTTATCAATGATTTGGATACCGTGGTTTGGTCGTGTGAGTTGCTGGGACAGATCTTAAGAGTCTTTAGGTGCGCTTCAGTTATTCCGTGACCGTGTTTGATCTATTTCTTAAGAGTCTTTGGAGTAATGTGTTTTTTATTTTTAGTTTTCTTATTTTTTTATAGCTTCATCAAGAAGTTGTAATCACTCAAACTATGTCAAACTTGCAGAGGAATTGAACACCCGGGGTATTTCTCAGTATCCAACTACCATGACGATTGTACGTATTTGGTTCTGGCTGCTTGTCAACTCCAGCATTTCGTGCATAAATGAACATAAGATGGTTAGTACTTGATTATTTTTTTTTTAATTATTATTATTATTTTTATGGGTGTCATGTATTGTGTAGTTTCCTGCCTAAATGAGTCTGACTTTACATAAGTCTTAATTATTGACATTCACTTTTAAACTGTCTTACCTTATACAAACAGAGACCTACATCAAGGTAGCTGAAGCTTTGTTTAACATAGACAAACCGATTCTCCTTTTCAATAATTTGAAGGGACAAAAAGGTCTTCAGAGATGGTACATATATTAACGATGATGATGGTAAGTTTATTGTTTAATTTCCTAATGCAAATAAAATAAAGAGTCGTAGCTGAGAATAATTTGAGGGTTACCTGTAGATGTTGCAATATATCTAAAATTGATGTTTCGAGGTTTGAATTTTTTTTCCACATGTTGTTTAGTTATTCTAGGGCTTGCAGTTGTCATTCAACTGCCATATTCTTTATAACTTAATCGTTCTATTTTTTTCGTGTGCAATTTAGTTAGTTGTGCTTTTGGTTATGCCTTTACCATGAATGTTTTTTTCACCCACGTTACTCTCCAATTTAGCTATTGTTCAGGTGTGCATTTTAGATTTATTTATGTGCTGCTGAGTTGGAATGGCTTGTATTTGGTATTTTTTGCTGTTTTGTGCGTCATGGTGTTTAGTACTATGGTTGTAGACATACTATTCGGTATTCATGAATCTTCTAATTACATAGTGCCATCGTATTTTTATATTTTTTTTCATGTTCGTTTTAGGTTGCTTGGTAGGTACATGTTTTGCTCTGTGTTTAAGGCTGTTGTTTCTCTTATTTCGAATAAGGTGCGTGTTTAGATTTTTTATGGTATTTTAATGTAACTGGTTGTATTTTTGGAGTGTAATGCTATTTTATGGCCACATGTTTGCTGTGCTTTTTATTGAAGATTATATTTGAGATGAATTATAATATCTGAGAGAATTGTTACGTTTGGATAAGACAGTTTGTGTGGTTATTATCTAACTTCACTATTGTTTCTTTGTAGCCTTGCCGGTCTGTTGCTGAGTTTGTTGTTGTTTCTTTTATTCTACACTGGTTGATTCAACTGATTTGGCGAGGATGCCGTAATACTGGTTCCAATTGGAGATGAAAAAAGAACATATCAAAGAACACGTTTTTTAGAAACCATCTACATTTACTTTATAATTATTCACAACAATAGACAACATATTATTTTCAAAGACAAACACTTGCAAAGAAACTTGTAATGTGCAGTCAATTCCAAAGTAATTATGGACAGACCATATTACGAGCAATTTTAACGACTACTCTAAGGCCTGCCTTCAATTCAACCAGTGTAAAGTTGATATGATTAAGGGACATGAAAAAAAACTGCTGAAAAATCAAAGTAAAGTTTACGGATGACAATGGCATTACAGGGGTGTGTCCACGATCATCGGCCCCTATAGAAAGATTGAGATTATCACTTTCAAATTTGTGAGTTAAGAAAATTAGCCTACTAACTTTTTAGTCCTTGTCTGGGTTCATGGTTAGTCGGGACAATTTAGTCTTGTATTTTGTATTACTGTTGCACACATTTTTAATGTCGATTTAGGAATTGACTTTTGTTTAACCTCTAAAACACTTCATTTTGGCTTTAATGGTTGTATTTTTTGTAGTATCTAATCTTTATTGCAAAAAAAAAAAAAAAAGGACGAAAAAAAAAAAAAAAAAAAAAAATCTTTATTTATATATATATTTTTTTTTTGGTACAAAGAGAGGCCAAAGCCTAGCTAGTTAGGTCGCACACATTGCGCGAGTAAGAAACGCCAATAACATCATGATGTAACCACGACCGAACCCCATCGGGTGGCACAATAAAGTGTCGGTACCCCACCAACCCCTCCGCTGTGAAGGAGGCCAAATAGTCGGCCGCAAAATTCGCTTCACGGAACACGTGTTTCACCTTAACCTTCCAAGGTCGGCTCAAGAGGTCTTTGATCCCCAAAATCAAGCTCGTATGCACTCCCATCACCTCGCCGATAGACTCCGAGAAACTCACAACACTTGCATTATCAACCTCTGTCTCTACTTGGCGAAAACCCAAATCCCACGCTAAGCAAAGGCCCCGAAAAAGTCCCCATAGCTCTGCCGCCATAATCGAGCAATGCCCAATTTTCATCGTAAAGCCCCCTAGCCAATGTCCATCGTCATCCCTAATAAGACCACCCGCACATCCCACTCCCGACATCCCGTTATAAGAGCCATCGAAATTTACCTTAACCCACCTCGGTAATGGCCGCTCCCATCGAATCCATCTCAACACACGAAGACGACCCGTGCCACCTAATTTCTTCGCGCCATCTAGGATCTTCACCATCCCTTCGATATATTATTACTATATGATCATTATTTTTTAATAAAACAATGTTTTTCCAAACATGTCACACAAATTCACAACACTCTTTTCAAATTTGATACTTGTTTTTGTATACATTTTTATTGAATATTACATGTTTAATTACAATACAAATTGGGTTCGGCTGTGCACAGCCGATGCCAAACTAGTTATATTATATAAGAACCAGTTTTAGCAAGCTCATGACGAAACGTGGCATTTTTTTAGCCCTTTCCAAGCAACACGTGTCCCTGCAATAATAAGAAATTAAGAACCAGTTTTAGCAAGCTCATGACGAAACGTGGCATTTTTTTAGCCCTTTCCAAGCAACACGTGTCCCTGCAAGAAGCCTTCATAGGCCGACATCTGTACATATACGAAACTACTAGTTGGGTTCGGTCCAAATTTAGTCATTAATCTTGCAAAAAAAGATCTTAGCAATGAAAAATTAGTGTGACTATCAGTGTTGTAAGATCTTGCAAGGTGCGAATTCTCTCCAACCTAATATTACTTATTCGACATACGTCAAACTGCTAAGTTTAAACATTTGGTGTTTGAGTTCAATGAAATATAATCAAACACATTTCATTCGATAAATTCTTGATATTATCATCTACTACAACAATGTCAGACTAACATGTGTGTCTAATTTCTTTCTCAGTGTAATGTCCTCTTTCCCTTGGACGTAAGAGCATGCTCTTTTATGTTGGTCAACAACTCCTATCTCCTGAATTACACAATTAAAAGTAAGTAAACAATGTGGAAGATACGTTACAATTGATATATTTCAAAACAATCAAAGTATTGCAATAGTGGAGCAAAGTATTTTAATTGCAATAAGCTACTACAATCAAAGTATTTGAGGAACAAAAAAAAAGTCTATACGAGCCAAAAGTAGTCTAACTACTTTTAGTTTTCTAAAGAAAAAAGGGAATTTTTCTTATTTATGAAATCGTAAATTAACTTCCTATACATGCAGCAGTATAGTAAGACGCAGCAGAATAGTAAGACAAACTTTTTGAAATTGAATTTAGGATATGAATAAGAGAATATAAAATAAACAAGTATGCCTCCTTTCCAAATGGTCCGTGCTCCGCACGTTCCCCGTAATCCCCCAGCAGTTTGTCAACATCTACCTCAAGTAAGACAGAGAGGGTAAGTTAAAAGAAATTCATGTCAAATATGGAGAAATATATTAAGAAAAATGAACGAGGATCTAAAGGAATATATCACAACAATCAGGATTCATTCAAAGAGAGCAATGGAGAACGAACCATAACTCATTGGTATTGGCAGAACGGAGATATATTGCCATAAACCTGCAGTACGAAAGAAAAATAAAATAAAATTGGTATCACGTGTTTTTGTCATCAAACAATAACAATCAAACCCAAATAGATCTATTAAATGAAGTCTAAATTAAAGAATTTATTCATTTTGAAATCAAAGTGTCGTGGGAGTTGTAGATTTACTATTCTGAACTCATGACTGGATGCGATAATTCATCGGTGAACGGATGTGGCTGTTCACCTTTAGAATGACCGTGGTTGTTCACCTTCAGAATGACCATGACTGTTCATGATATGAATTGAGGAATGGAGAAGATTTAAATATTCCAATATAAATGAAAGATGAATAAAAGAGTAGAGATAGAAACTGAATTTGACGCAACTCAAAAATCAACAAACACTTTTTTAGCTGAGCAAAATAATAATAATAATAATAATAATAATAATAATAATAATAATAATAATAATAATAATAATAAAAAGCGCATTTCATTAACTTTTCTCGATGAATCTTTAGAGGTTCATAAACACTCCTTAATAAAGTTGTACGTAAACTTGTCCCATATATAAAATGAATACATAAGCGAACAAACCCAAAATGATACAAACCACATGTGCATATGCTTTTAGAGAGCAAAGAAGTATTAATAAAAATCACCTGAACAAACATTTATGTTCCATAAAATGATGAAGCGTTTGCAAGCATTCATAGTAGGTTCTCATGGCTATGCGTCTAGGCTAATACTATCTAGATGTGCTAAGATTGTGGCTATAACCGGTAAAGCCAACCATTTTTAGCTCTACTGCTTGTTGCTTCTTGATCACATCTAATGTGCCGTAGATCTCCATCCCCATACCCCTTAATCACATTAAAAATGTGTGAATGCATGAAAGTTTGATCGCCATAAAAAATCAAGGCAGAACAAAATGATTAAATATATAAAAAAAAAATGGATGATTAAGAATTTTAATATTTTGAAATTGTTTAAGTAAGTTGATCGTTAGGGTAATCCACGATAGCCAAAGGAAGCTTCTCGTCTCGTCTCCTGCGAAAAAGCAAACCCTCGCCCTCATCCTCGTCGGTTCTCTTCCGAATTGCAGTTGACTGCCTTCCTCAACGGCCTTCGTGCTTAGCCGGTGGTTGCTGGCCCCTAGTTGTTTGGTTCTCTCCCCTTCTTCTCCGCTCTGCCACCTGATTTTCATGGAGTGGGACCTCATCTGTTGTGTCTTTCCTGCGCCGGTTCGTCAATTCAGATAGGGGCTTTTCTCTCTCGTGTGGTGGTGGAGCCGTGGTGCGGTTCTTGGGGCGGGACACGGCTCAATTGCACGGCAATTTGTTGCTGGGCGACAGGGGCGGTGCGGGTATTCACGGTCATCCATCCTTGTACTCGATTTCCGGGTCGATTGGGGCTGTTCGTCGATACTTCCTGATGCTGGTTGGGGCGTTGCCGCGGTGGAGTGGTGGTTGATGCATACCTACCAGGAGATTTCGGGCCGGGGCTGGGGTCGTGACATTCTTTTGTCGATAGGTGCACTTGGATATTGTGGCATGGTGCGGGTTGGCCTGCTGCGGTGCCGGGGTTGGGGTTTCGTCTCCGTTAGGCACCCGTGGGGTTTAGGCAGTTTCGGAGTCGATGCTCCTAGCTACGGGATCCGTGGTCGACTTGTTTCCGCTGGCTTGGTTCGGTGTTGCTTCTTAGGAAGGGCTCGTTTAGTTTAGTTTAGTTTGTGTTGTTTGTTTTGTGGTTTTGTTTTGTTGCTCGTTTCGTAGTTTGTGTGTTGTGTTGCTGTGTTTTTGGTTTGGGCCGTTGGCCTCTGTGAGCCTGAGTGTCCATTTATTCTCCTGTTGGGAGCAGACACTCGGGAATTAGCCTGTTGGGGTCTTTTTAGTTTCTTAGTGTTTTCGTGTGTTAGTGTTTTTTGTGTTCGTTTGTATTATCCCGTTGGGGTCGGCTCTAGGCAGTCATTGACTGTCATCCCACTCTATTCAACTGTTGGCTAGTTGTATTCAGCTGGTGGCTGTACTTATATAAATTTGCATGATTTATATATAATATATCTATCGTTTCGAAAAAAGAAAAAAGAAAAGTAAGTTGTTCAAAAAGGATTATTGATCCCGTTAAGAAGGGATTTTAATATTTTGAAATTTCAAATAACACTGAAATTGTTTAAGAATTTTAATATATATGGTTGAGATTATGATCCATCATGAATTCTACTATATTACTGATACCCTTTTTTTAATTGATTGGTTAGATAAAAAAAAATTGATTGTTTGAAGATACACAAATCTTCAGAGTAATATATATTCATAGTACTTACAAAATAATAAAAACCTTGATAGGTAAGAATATGGTTTTGACCGTATATAGAATATGTGAAATATATATTTCATTTTTCATTCTTAAAAATACACAAATATTCAAACATATATATCAAATTTAGGGCTTTAACCGGATATATAGTGATTTGGAATCAAACAATTCATTCAATAAGTTTTACTTTCCATTAGACAAAAATAAATCACAAAACCAATCTAATGTGTTCAGAACTTCAATTTATCGACAGAAAGGAAATTTATTCTAATAGTAGTTGCATGTATTCCGTTCTTTTTTCAGGACATAAAATATCACCTAACTAATATAAGCTTTCCTAACTAATATATATAAGATTTTCCACACATGGATTAGGGTCCATAGCAATCACTTTGTTCTTATTGGCAACAACATTCTCACCAGCAATATCCTTCAGATTCACATGGTTTGACGGCTTATTCAGAGTGCTAACATCATCATTAGAGTGTCCCTAAGAAAATCCAAACAAAATTTTTAATAATTAATATATAAAACAATATTATAAATGAAACGGATAAAATTTTAGAAATTAACCTCTTCACTTTATTTTTTCACCAAAAAATGATTCACTATCACTTTAACAACGAAATAAGCTTCAAAAAAATTTTCAAGCTGATGTGGGTTGAGACTTTGAGTTGCACTTGAACAATACGTTGGTGTTGAATTCTGAATAAATCATACTTTATAACATAGTAAAATAAAGAGTTAATGCTTTAAACAAAAGATATATATTTCAATTGTCAAATAAAATATAAAGCACTTATTACTTCCTCAACGGCACACTTGAGACTATAACAACCCCATCCAATTATTCCATGTATTGCATAATACACAGAAAAACTAATAATAATAAAAAAAGTCAGGTTACTAATTTTAAATGGAATAAGGGGTTAGATACACATTAATATTATGAAAAACGCAGTCCAATCCTACAACCAATTTTTTGGCGATGTTCGTTCGTAGTAGCGTATGAGTCGCAACTTAATTTGCCATTCGATTTTTGGCATATTGATGTCTTTGATGAGAATGATTGGGGGTGCCTTTAATGTTGTGGCTTGAAAAATATTGAAAAATTTATCAAATCTATATATCAAAAAATAGTAGCAAAAGATTACATTCTTTTTGTACTTCTCAAATATTTTTTTAATCTGTTCTTTATTGAAATGTCTACGGATGATAGGAGATACAATACACGGTACAAAAAATCTCTCTCCTTTTGAGAAATAAATAGTAATATGCAAGATTTGATTTTATCTAATAACAATAATTAAGGTTTTCTGAAGATAATTTCTATAAATCTATACTTATATTAAAGGGAGTTCTATTTACCAAATTAAGTAGCCAGAAAAGTCAACAGCATTTATTGCATTACTATTTCCGTATTATACAATCTATACTTATATAAAAAGAGATTCTATTTACTATATTTACTATCCAGAAAAGTCAACTGCATTAAATGCTATTACTATTTTGGTATTATAATATTTTATTTATTTAATTGATTTATTTATTTATTTTATTTTAAAAAGGTAAGTATAATAAAAATATTTTAATAATAAAAAAATCAAATACCAAATAAAAATGTACACTTTGACTTATTTGATTATATTTGATATTTGATTATACCAAATATATTCCTATTTAGTATATACATTAAATACTTACTAAAGTATTTATTTGTTTTATTTGTCAAAGTTAAGTATAGATTTGTTTATATTATCAAATCATAAAAAAATATTAAATCCATATTGTAAAAAAAAAATCATATAATTTTATAACAATTCTACTACACTATTTAACAATATTCCTTTTTTATTATATAATAAAATAATGATTAAATATTATATGGTGAACAACAATAAGTAAAACTATTACTTTCTCTTATATCAAGGGATAAATTTATATGCTAAAATTAAATTTTTATTAGTATAAATGTTTTAGTGAGATAATATATTAATTATTTTACAAGCTAGCCCTAACATGCTCATATTTAATGTTTTAAAAGATGTAGAAAAAACCATATAATAACTCTATTGTTTTTTAGACTTAAACGTTGATTAAAAGAGATAAAAATTCCTAATTTTTTAGACTTAAACGTTGATTAACACCATAGATCGGGAGTTTATATTTAGTAAAATTCTTAATTTTAATAAAAAAAATTAATTTTTGCTATATTTTAGAATATCTTTAAATTCATTATAAAAAAAAGAAAAAAAACTACAATGAAAAAAGCAAGTCAGCTATATATCGATTTGTTGTACTCCTCAAATCACATTCACAATTTTGCTACGAGGAAAGGAAACTAATTGATTAAAATATTATTTTGTCTGTAGTCTTAATTTACAAGAGACTTTAAGACTCCACTTGAATATTATAAAACTTTTACTGAACATTGTACAATTTTTTTGCGTATTATAAACTTTTATTGAATATTGTATCTTATAATATAATATTCTCCAAATAAATATATCCCGTGCTTCGCACGTGCTTCGCACGGGTCACGTACTATATATATCCCATACATTTTTCTTTATTCATATATATAATTATACGCCTGGATAAATAGGCTTAAAATTGTGCACCCCGTGCATCGCACGGGCTCTGTACTAGTTTTTATAATATGTTATTGTTACATTAATTAATTTAAAATCATTTAAGAATTAAGATTATGATTCNTATGATTCTATAATCCACACTGATTATATTTTCATATAATTAATTAAATATATGTTGATTTATGGTATTAAAAAAAATGAATTTTACTGGAAGGAATATCGGATAGCATGTAGATTTGAAGCCTAATTATGTTAATTATGGGTTATGAAAATTTTCTAAACATACTCACAAATCTGGTTCAGAATAGGCAATCGAATTTGTAATGATTGCAATCAAAATTTTAATGGAGATTTGGTTGGAAATTTTAATAACTCGTTTAAAATGCGGATTTAAAATGCTATAGCCGCAATTGTTGACCATATAGATTCTCTTCCAAATTTATATTGATTTTTTTTGTTCAAATTTAAAAAATATCCGCCTTTTATCAAATTTTTTTAAAAAATTTATTATAAATGGCAAAAATAAATTATTTAGGCGAGATCGTAATTACCAACCCTTTTTATATTGATATAAATGTATAGATTTTGTTCATAAAAGCAAAAAAGGGGAGATTAATCGTATTTAACACATTTTACTTTATTTTTCTGAAATACAACAAATATTTAAAAATAATACTTTTATATGCTATGATTTTATTTGATTTTATCGAGTTCAGTATTTTGAACAAGTAGTTAAATTGAAAAGCAATTTTTACTTAGAAAAGATTTTTGACTTGGAAAGTAAATATCTGGCATATAAAAAAAGAGAAGAGGAGAGAGAGTTTCAAGTCGTGATTCATTGAGAAAAGCGGACTGAAGCAGTTTTCGTGAGCAGACCTGCGTGAAGGCTGATTATATAATTTGCACCCACGGTCTTCTACCGCACGGAGTGAAAGAAATAATTGTTCCGAAAATTATCCATCCAAAAATCATATGAGGCTCATATTCTTTGCCTATTCATCTGATATTTTTTCTTTACTATTTTATTTTGCGTTTTTCGAATATTATATTACTAACTTACAAACATTCTATGTAGCCATTGGATTGTATGAATTATTTTTCTAGTAAAATATAGTGGAATATTTTGGCCCGTTGCCTTAGCCTACAAGTGTTTATTAGACTAAATCTTAATAGTTCCCTTTCATTTATATCCGTTGTGTAATTAAAAATTACTTTTATGTAAACACTTGTATTTTTGGTTGAATCATTTATTTATATAAAAAAAACAAAAAATCCGTGGACATCTATAAAAAAAAAAAAAACATTCTGGACAAAAATAAAACAGCCGGATTCTCAAAATCCGTTTTTCAAGGAAAAACGGATTTTGAGAATCCGTTTTTATTTTTTTATTATTTTTATTTTTATTTTTTTTTATTTTTTGTTAAAAAACGGATTTTCAAAATCCGTTTTTTATTTTTTATTTATTTTTTTAATAATAAAAAATAAAAAACGGATTTTGAAAATCCGTTTTTTAACAAAAAATAAAAAAAAATAAAAATAAAAATAATAAAAAAATAAAAACGGATTCTCAAAATCCGTTTTTCCTTGAAAAACGGATTTTGAGAATCCGGCTGTTTTATTTTTGTCCAGAATGTTTTTTTTTTTTTT
>BKCP01010181.1:16894-30246 GCA_008636005.1 Striga asiatica
AATAACTCATCCATTTTTGGTTCCTTAAATTCTAACAATTACTTTTTATTACGGTAGAAATTAACGGATAGAAAAAAGTATTTGATAGAATGTCTGACTGATGATTTTTTCATTATGAAGCAAAAGGAGGAAATGCATCTTTTACTTGTTTCCTGGTAAAACCAGCTTATATTCCGAAAGATTGATAGGAATTACACAACAAGCGGCAATAATAGGTACAAATGCATCAAAATAGCTTTTTCTCCGACACATAAATTCATATTTAATTTTGTAAATTGAATCATGGCAATTTAAGATGTACAAGCTGGCCTTCTTGGAGGTAGTTGCTGATGAGGAGTTTTCTGTCAACAAAATATAAACAACGAACGATATGAAGTTATAATAAATAAATTAAAATAACAAACTTTCAAGACGTTATCTTTAATTCAAATATAATGAATTTCGAAATTACGCATTGACTGTTCTTACTATTTTAAGCCATCAAGAAAATAAGTTTTAATTCAAAATAAGTACCTGTAATTTTGGCCGTAGTGTCTCAATCGCCTTTGTTGTCTTCTGATCGATCCCCGCACCTTGCTGTTAAAACAAATCAGCGTTAAGAATTAATTAGTTATTTTTTAATTAAATTGGAAAACGGTATATAAAAACTATTATAAATTAAATATATAAATGACATTAATCATGATTTGCTCATTGTTTTTAAATTGAATCGAGTTGGACACAGTCCGACCGGAAGGACCGAGAACCGGTTTAAAATCAGTCTAATTTGCTTGAATAAAATATTTGCTCTCGAATCTGTCAACACCAGTCGGTTGGACTGGTAGGATCGATATGATTTTCTAAATAAATTTTGTTATATTTAAATTATAGTAAATAAAATTACATATTTAAATAAAATAGAGATTTATAAATTATTTATCAATTAGTTTAAACATTTGAATTTATTATTGTTTAGATATCTAAGTAAAATATTTTAATTAAATTTATTACAAAAAGTATTATATATATATATATATATCTATATATTAAAATGTTTATAAATTAAAATCTGAACAAACCACAAATGATTTAATAAAATAGATTGATCGTTTCGATGACGGTTCAGTTCTGAAAACCTTATATTTACTGTACATTAATAAATATTATAATAAAATATTATTTAATTTACATAAATATTAATAAAACGATATATAAATACTCATAAATCATTAAACATGTTGTCATAAAAGTATAGTTAATACGATTATTTGAAGTTTGGACTACATCACATTCACGTAATAAAATATTTTCAATATAAAATTTATATTTAGGTTCAATATAATCGATTTGGTGTGGTCGAACTGATACATAACTTAGTCACCTGAGACCAACCAAGTTGTGTCAAGTTCTTTGACTATTTTAAATATCACCTAAAAGTGATTCAGTCGCCCAGGGCAGTACCCTAATTCAATGACCCGACTGATCCGAATAAATTTTCTTATTTTCTTTAAATATATTTAATTTTATGAAATAAAAATGTTTTATGATTCGTATAATAATTTTCTAAACCAAATGATAGTATATTAAGATTATAAATTATATATCTAAAGATGAATTCATTATTTTTACTTTATGCATATTAATAAAAACATAGTAATTTTTTAAAAAATTACAATTAATTGATTGATTATGCAATTTAAAAAATATTTTTAGCGTTCGATAATTTTTTAAAGGCACAAATATAAAAACAGAAATTCTAAAACTTTTGTTATATTTTCAATTGAGATTTTATAAATATAGAGACCGAGATTTTAATGTTGTTCTTGTTTCTAAGAAAAAAATAAAAATAAAAACATACACACTTAATAAATCTTAGCCAAATTTTTTAAATAATAAAATGAACTAAAACCTGAAATTTAAGGTAACATATAATGTTGGATGATTTAAAAAAAGAAAAATAAAAAAAAATAATAAAACTTACTATTATTGGCTGCATTTAATTCTTCCGCTGAGTCAAAGAAGGCTCTTTCGTGGTCCTGATTTTAGAAAAAATAACAAAAAAAAATGTGAAATTTTATTTTTCAATCTTATCACCTCTATCTAAATAATAATAATAATAATAATAATAATAATAATAATAATAAAATAATAATAATAATTACCTTTGAAATCAGTGGCTTCTAATAATAATAATAATAATAATAATAATAATAATAATAAAATAATAATAATTACCTTTGAAATCAGTGGCTTCTTTTTCGGCACAAGTCCACCATACTTTATATCAGTCGGTGCAGTCTAACGAAATTCAGCCAAACAACAGTTTCAGTTTATTAAACTGCCAAATTTGAGCTAACGTATCAAAGTAGAATTTTGATTTTGTCCAAATAAAGTAGCAAAATGACGTGATAATTTTGTTTTTGAGCCATTGGGTAATTTGAATTTCAACTTCGCCAAACTTAATTTGACTTCCCTTTGAAAACATGGAATGTGGAAATTAAACCTTTTTACACAGAATAAATTTAATTTCTATTACAATGAGATTCTTAAATATTTAAAAAGTATGATTAGTTCACTTACATAACGCTAAACTCAACTGATAATAGAATTTGTGGATGAGAGAGGATTTGAAAAATCGACTCGTGATAAAATTTGTGGATATGAAAAGGATTGTAAAATATAAGACGACATTATTTTTTGTCATTTAGGGAAGATATCTATATATATATAATTGCTAGCTAATCTCATTTAATAAAACATTTAATAAAAATATTTTCACTTTCTCTCCAAAAGGCATTTTTTAATTAATTACTCATTAATCTCACATTTAAGAAGGTTTTTTATAGTAAAATTTAATTTGTTAATGACTAAATTAAAAAAAAATTATTTTAATTAATCCCACATTTATGTTAAGTACAGTATTATCTTAATATCTTATCAGTTTTTTAAAAACATAGTAACTTTTTTCAATAAATTTTATAAAAATTAGTCAAATGTGCTTATATTCATATAAATCAGAAAAAAAATTAAATCTTAGATATATAAAAAGAACATCGTTGAAATAACTTGAATCCGCAAGGGTAATTCTATACTCATTATCAATTACTTAAAATTTTTTGTTTATATAAAAAATTAATATTATATTTACTCATTTATATTTAGATGATATTTTTTTTATTAAGAAGCAAGGACAATCTTTATCAATCAATAAGAGTCGAGGACAAACAATATAAAGAAGTGTTTCCTATGCTATGGCATGATCAATAAGAGTCAAAGACAGTCTCTGTCGCACGTAGGCTTACTACTGAAAAGCTCTGCATTTAGTCATGAGCAATTATACGTGGCGTTTTTTAGAGTTACGAGTCAGTAGGGTTTGAAGATTTTGATTTGAGCTGAAGGAGATTTTGACGATAGAAAAACCACGACGTTGTTTTATAAAGAAGTGTTTAAGAATATTTATATTTTTTTCCTTAATTTTTTTCAATGAATATGTTATGATTTTTACTATTGTTTATAATTTTTATTATTTTTTCATGTATCATATAGTTTTCCGTGCAAATGCACGGGACAAAACTAGTTCAATTGAATAGTAATAGTTGGACAGTTCAACCACCAGCAAAGTTGTAATGGAATGGTATTAGTCTTTAGTCCTATGCCGACAGTTTTAAGTCGGAAATAGTTTCTAGAAGTCAATTTCTTAAATTTGGGTGGCTAAAACATATTATCATGTAACAGTCACCACTTTTTTTCTTTATTTTGATAAAAAAAATATGAAAGAGAAAAATGCAACTTTATTCTGGACGGCTGTGGGTGAAGGGGATGAACCACATGCTGCACGTGAAGGTCCTAAAAAATATCTGAAAATTTAAATTTGACACTTTTTTCTTTATTATTGTTGTAAAAAATAATCGTAATCATTGGGATTATCATATTATAATTTCATGGACTTGTCACATTTAACACATTTGAGACCGTTATTAGTCATTATGGTTATTTTCTCTGTAGGCCTAATTCATGTACATGAATTTTGTAAAGAAACACAACTTTACAACGCGAAATGAAAAAATAAGGAACATTCAACTAAAAATAAAAAATAAAATGGTAAAAACTCAAAGGCAAATGTCATGAACGCACATCATTTGATGTTATATTTTATTATTAAAATATGAATTCAATAAACCAGTTGATAAATTGGCGTGCCAAAAGTAAAACAACTCTTCTAAAAGTATTTATGGAACCATTTAATTTAATAAAACTAATAAACACAAAAAAAGCTCCATCAGGGTAGGAACTTAAAAGTTAGCATAAAGTCTCCAAGTTTTGAACTATTTTTAAGAATTTCAATTATTTAAAACGAAGTTATGATTTTTTTTTCTTTTTTTTTTAGAAAAAAAGCACAGAACAGAAAATTAATAATATTATATAGATGGAAAGTACCTCATGATATTGAGACGAAACTCTGTTGTACTCTTCAGTT
Source organism: Striga asiatica (assembly GCA_008636005.1). Taxonomy (NCBI): domain Eukaryota; kingdom Viridiplantae; phylum Streptophyta; class Magnoliopsida; order Lamiales; family Orobanchaceae; genus Striga; species Striga asiatica. The sequence continues at coordinate 21,351 of BKCP01010181.1, forward strand.
CTCAGATAATCCTCCATGATCTTCCCCAATTATATGTATATGCCTTTAACAAAGAGTAACTGCACATTTAAGATAAACCATTAATGCATGCGTACGAGTGTGTGTGTGTGTGTGTGAGAGAGAGAGAGAGAGAGAGAGAGAGAGAGAGAGAGATTACAGGTGAAAAAGCAATAGAAAATTGAGTGCTGTGATTGGATTGGAACAACTTATAAGAGCCCAAAAGTTGTGTGTGAGAGAGAGAGAGAGATAGAGAGAGTTACAAAAGGAAAGATAGCAAACAAAAAGTTATGAGAAAGAAGAAGAGAATCACCATTACCTTGATGTAAAGGAAGGTAAAGAAGCAAGCAAAAAGAGAAGAATAGATATAAGAAGGAAAGAGAGAGAGAGAAGATATGAATATTGGAAGGTGGAATTGTTAGTTAGGAGAGGATTGAGTAAAGGGGTAAGGCAAGAATAGTTAAATATTTTATTGCATGGACTAATTATTAATATGTAAGTGTGTGAGAGAAAAGTGTAGAATTAGGATTGGGTGGACCTTATTCTTCAAATGATATTTTAATTCTATTTAACATCATCATACAATGATTGTCACATATTTATTTTTAAACGTTACAATTGTTTTTACTATCTTGAGTTCAAACATACAATAAGGTTGGTAGATATAGCTGAAATTAGCTAATTAATGATAAAATTAATTTATAGCATTGTTGACTATTGATAACTCAGAAAATTATTTAGTATAACAAAATATTTGATAAAACTAGTTGATAAACCAATAAACACAAATAATTTTTATGAGTTTGAAGACACAACAAGTATATTTGATAAGATTGAACTTTTAAAAATGTTCTCCACCAAATAAGACTAATTTTAATATAAAAATATTAAAAATTATTTAAGTAATTAGTTATTAAACTATAACTTATATTTTTGCGAAGTAATCTTAGAAGCAAAATAAAAACTCATAAGAGGTATTGATGGTTAGGAGATAATTGGGAGAATTCCAAGAAGTTATGAATTTAGTTAAGGATGTGTTGGGACATCAACATCAATTGGAGCCTTAGCCTAACACGCACCGTACAATTTTCGGGATACAAACCTAATTAAAATTTTGAAAATTGAAACTCACACTCCTTCTATTTCCTTCCTATACTTACCTTTCACGTAAATTTCATTTTATTTTTCCCCATAAATATTCCTGCCTGATGACCAGAAATAAATCTGTTGAGGAACTCACCACCTAGTTACCAAATTTGTGAAAATAATCTTTTTCACTCGAAAATGTATTAAGTTTTTCACACTGCCTGTTTACTGAATGAATCAAATGTTTCACTCTATAAAGTTCGAAAGCATTGTGCGAAAAATATACGACAGTTGTACGATGATGCGACAGTTATGCGGTTCATTCTCATAACTCTTTGCACTTTTTGAGATGAAAAAAAATTAAAGTGCGAAGACATTGTACAATGAATATGCGTCAGTTAAGAAATTGATATGCGAAAGTTATGTGGTCGATTCGCATAACTTTTGCACTTTTTAAGGATGAAAAAAGTTAAATTGTTAGCGGATGGTGTGGAAAACTTAATGTATCTTTATAGTAGGGGTGAGAATATTAATTTTTCCCTAAAACATTTATAGTAGACAATGATGATTGAGCATCACTTGTTTCATTTCCAATGGAAATAAAATATATTAGGAAAGTGTATTCATTTAGGATTTGTAAAAACTTTTGAAATCTTGGTATATTTAAATATAGGCTTTTTAATACTTTTAAAAGTCCCGAGGTATTCATTTGAGGTTATAAAAAGTCTTACAAAATGTATTTGACTTATTTGAAACTATAATTTTTTTATAATTTTCCTCGGATTTTATAATAAAAAAACATATATGAAATCTCTCTCCAAATCTCACTTTTAGACTAAGATATCACAGCATTCCTCCTAAACTTGAAAATCTTAAAGTCTCAAATCTCAAAGGTCTCAAAATTCTCTAAATTCCAAACTAATACACCCTCAAATCAACTATGAGAATGATTTAACCGTCGGTTAGCCCAGTATGCATCTTGTTCAATCGAAATGTTATATCGTAAAAATAATGTAAACAAAAATATAAGAATATGACTTTTATATTATAAGTATATATGGATCTTTTAAAAATACATATATAACATGTGGCTAAAATAGTTTTTTGTCCCCCCTTATTTGATCCACATTTTGAATTTGGTCCATGTTTTGTATATTTTTGTTGTTATATTATGTAGTTTTAAGTACTTTATTTGTGTTCAATTTCGTGTATTTTAGGTTTATTCCAATCCATTTAATCATTTTTGCTCGTTTTTGTGTTTTTGTGTCGTTTTGGTATCTTATGATTTTTATTTTTCTTTTTATCATTTTATATTTTATTGTGTAGAAAAATGCGTTCTGGAAGTCATTCCAGAAGTCGTCCCAAACGAGCTGGTCAACCCGGTCAGTGCCCGGTGGACCTGCGGCCCAGCACCGATCGCAGCCCGGTGCCCGTCTCTCAACGTCAGCCGCAGTCGTCCCAGCATCACCCGTCAACGCCCACGCGACGCCTACACGTTTCCCTTACATGTCTGCGTCACCCCCATCACAAACGCTAGGCTACGACCAGAGAACACACTCGACGGGTCGTAAGTGCCAACGTCGCCCAGCGAACAGGATCGCCTGCTCACGAGCGTTGTCTCACTCGTACTCGTCCACACTCACCACGACCAGCGACGTATATTGCTATGACGCGAGTGCCTCTCTTGTTCGCAGTCGCCCAGCGATCTCGCCCGCATTGCCTGTGCCCGTTGCTGAGACATCACGTGCGACGCCAGGGCCGTCGCCGAAAGGAATGCACATTGTCGCGAGGAATCACTGTCCACTAGCCAGCGGACATCCCAGCGAGCTCGCAAGTGTTGTACCCTGCTAACTCGCAGACCAACGAGCATTGTAGCTAGATTGTGAGTGTTTCTTATTTAATATGCATTTTTTTAATGTGTGTATGTGTGTGTGTGTCCTTGAACTATAAATACCTTTGTTCCTTTGCATTTTGAGGATCTAGACCTCATTTTTTACTTTTCCACTTTAAGATTTAGTTATTTTTCAGTTTTCTCTCTAGTTTTATATTCTTGGGAGCATCAAGACTTGTGTTTTCCGTTGATGCCAATTTTAAGTAATAAAGTTCTAAACTTTTCGCATTAATTTCGTACGATCTTGCAAAAGAAGAGTAAATACCTTGCTTAAGACTTATTAATTCGATTTTAGTCCATTTTTGCTTATGAAGTTGTTTAAGGTGAATTCGGTGACTTGGCCGAAAATATGTGTTTTGGCTCGATATTAGTTAGAGTTTTTGTCTCCTTATCTTTTGCTTGTCTAGAGTGATTAGTTAGTTAAATGTTGAATCTTTTGAGATAAATATCGAGACTTTGTTAGATAATTTTCAAATTAGTATTACATAAAAGACGAAATTTCCATTTTCTTAAATATGCCAAGTCAGCATCCCTGTGACATGACCTTTTGTAATCGGTCAGTGGACCAAAATTTCGGGCATGCTTGTTTATGAAATAATTCATTTTACACTCAAAATCTAACTCAACTTTAACTCAACCCCACTATCATTTATATTATTTATATAATTAAATATTATAAACCAATCATTCTTACATATCACATCAACTTTAATTCACTATTCATCCACTCACATAATTTTAACTACCTATCATTTTCAATCATTTATATCCTACTTTTACATCAAATCATTAATAATCATTTTATTTTAAATATTATTTTAATATAATATTAAAATCCCAGTAACAATTAACCATACTACCCTTTTCAAAATCAACTCTAGTTAACTAAAATAACTCATTTTGAATGAAATATTTCATAAACAAGCACGCCCTTCATTTTTTTTATTCAAATAATGGACTAAAACCAAACGTGGACATTTGACCAATCTAGATCCAAAATTTGGGTCAAATAAAGGAGCAACAAACTATGTTAGTTTATAACATATTCGATCCACTTAACAGCTAAACTACCACGTAACATACATAACTTATGTAGAATTATAAATTGAAATATGTATAATTTGTCATTAAACATGAACTTATACGACAATTCAAATATTTTATCGTTTACCTTAAAAAGCCCTTTCTTATCTTCTGCCCTTTATTTTAACTAGTAAAAGTGCACGTGCGATGCACGTGATACATAATTTATATTTTAATATTATTTTAAATTATATTCTTATGATCTATTCTATTTTTTGCATTACTATTTTCAATTAACCAAACACAAGAAGTTCTTTACATAATGGACATTGTCAAATATATTGAAAGTTGAAATACAATTTTGAAAATAATAATATTTAAAAGTAATGGTTAAAAACATTGCATGAAAATTTTGGTTCAGAAACCTCCATTATCTAAATTAGTCTTGTTATTCGAAATCTTTTTTGTTTGGGGAAGATTGACAATATGAACAGTAAAACGAAATTAAAATATTTTACATGAATAATTGCATTTGATAGTTTACAATGTTGTCTTTTTATCTTGTTGAAAGAGATCATTCTTTGTCGTTATTTTTATTGACTAAATACAACGTTATAATTCAATTGACATATGTTAGCAAAGTTTTTAAATATTATTCATTTTATCTTCCTTTTTTATTCGAGTAAATAGTTTCCGTATTCTTTGTTTTTTTTTTTTCATTTGATTTGATTAATTATAATTATTTTCATGAGTTATAAATATATATTAAAATTCAAAATTTGGTCGATTTTTAATTTTGTTTCATTCAAATATAATTATATTTTTCATGAACCGTTACAAACATATGGTACACAATTTGATTTAGATTTCAGAAATTTTAAAAGATAATTCAAAAACATTAAAAACAATTATTTGGTAAATTATATTTTATTTTTTGCTTAAGAAATAAATTGATTTAAATTAAATTTTCATATTAAGTATAATTAGCGATAGTTTTGGCTTAAAATAATTACGATTGAATAACTTGTGTAAATATCAACCAGTTAATGTGTAGTAAACCACATAAAATAATTATCATAAGTTCATAACTACAAAACCTTAAAATTTCCTCAAATACGTGATTTAGATGAACCATAATATTATAAACTTTGTCGAATTAAACATATATATACACATATAAACATGAAAAAAATATTCGTCTAACATACCAAATATAATTTTTTATTCATTCAGGTTGTACTTATATATCATATGATATCTTAGGTTAGATGTAATGTCATTTACTTGATAATTTATCATAAAATTTATTGATTAAGTACTTATTAAGTTGAAATTTTGGTTCACATAAATTCTTGTATGAGACGGAATAGCCATTAGGCGGATTGATCCTTCGAACTTTTTCTTAATAAAATTATATACGTATGCAATAAATCATTAAATTTTTATTTATGTTGGCTTTTAAATTATGATAATTCAATTTGAGCGTAGGATATCTTTTGGAAATGTATGAATGTTCAATCGTTAGATCTTCCTAACAATTAATTTTAATATTATACTATATTTTATTATAAATATGAAAAACTGTAAAAAATAGAAAAACATGTTAGAGTATCTATAGTAATCTTGTTAACTCATTTTTACATTATTACACGACCTTTATTAGTTTCACACACAAACCACGTCTTTTGGTTAAAATTTATTTGATAATTAACTATTTTATTGTATATAATTTATCTATTATTCAATATTACTTTTTTAAAGTAATTTAATTATAAAATAACATTATAACTATTAAATTAATTATTTTTTAATAAATAAATCGAATGAAAGGAGAGGGAACCCTATAGCTGGATTGAGTTCACTTACGCTTGAAATCAAGGGACGAAGGGCTGGTTCCATTTCCAAAAACATAGTTATGAGTACGCACAGGATCCAGAACAACTGGCTCATCTATATAAAGTCGCTAAGGGATTCTTCTATTACTTCACTTCGCTTCGTTCGTTGGTTGCGGAATATGGGTATTCCATTCTTTTTTTTTTTTTTTTTTTTTTNCGCCCCTCGCCAGTCTATCTTTGTGATTTTTAATAAATAAATAAATAGAAAATTTTAAATTAGTAATAATTTTTTTATTGATAAGTTAATATTTTGTTTGCCTATTTAAACCTATTTTGTTTAGTTGCTATTTTTGAAAGAGTTTTGTTTTTGTCAGAATACTATTTTATTGATACTTAATTGTGATTATAAATGAGATACTTAATGATTATTCCAATTTTATCATTAAAAATAACAGAAACACAAAGGCATTTTCCTCCGTGCAATCGCACTTAAAATTGTTCCATTCAAATATTGTACTAATAATTTTATTATTAAAACACACCAAACACAAATGATATCTTAAGCACGCCATTCAAAAAAAAAATTTATAACAACTACAAGGTTAATAGTTTTTCCTTAAATAAAGAAAAAAAAATAGAACTATAATTTTTTTAAACGTACTTATTTCAAAAAAAATCTAATATACATTAATGAAACTTAAAATGAATGATTTTTCGGACTATTATGTGATTGCTATTATTTTTCAAGAATACTAATCAATACATATTGTAATCCATATAATTAATATTAAGTTTTTTTGGTGACCTCAAATTGTTTAAAAATTTCAAAATATTTTAGAAATAACTTTTACTTTAAGATACACTATAAGTAAAATAGAATAATTATAAATGATATCAAGAAACATATCTAGATAAATGAAAGTTCATACCTCCACGAGGGCCATGTATGATTCCATAGTTTATTTGACACAAACTAACGATTAGATTTGCACAATCATTAAATGATGTCACGGAAATTTTGTGTGAATATTCGCTCTTTTACGTATATTAGTTGTAGACTCAACATATAAAATAAATGAATTAATTAACAAAACATTATACAATGTTTGAGTTTGAAACAATATGTAATTGCATAGAATTATTTCAGTTGTCAATATATGATAGTACAAATATTAATTCAAGTGTATTTTAAATAAATTATTGATATCGTGTATTCTTACAAATTTAAAAACGATAATATAATTAATTAATAATATAAAATGTAATCCATTTTAAAATAGAACTTTCATAACAACTACACGATCAATAATTTTTGCTTAAATAAGTAAAAAAAATAGAATTATAATTTTTTTAAATGATACTTATTTTAAAAAAATCTTTTATGTATTAATGAAAATTAAAATTAATGATTGTATTGGAATGTTAAGTGATTGCTATTATTTTTCAAGAATACTAATTAATACATATTGTAACCCATATTTTTAAAAATAATTATAAATGATAGCACGAAAAAATTCTAGATAAATGAAAGTTCATATCCGCACGAGGGTTATGTATGATTCCTTAGTTTATCTAAGATCAAATTAGCAATTGCACAATTAAAAAAGTCACAAAAATTTTGAGTGAATCTTCACTCTTTTATGTATTATGTATTTAGTTGTAGACTCAACATAAAAAATAAATGCAATAATTAACAAAAATGTTATATAACGCCATATGAGTTTGAAACAATTATGTATTTATATAATTATTCCACTCTTCAGTATATGATAGTACAAGGATTAAATAAAGTGTCTTTTAAATAAAGACATAATGACGGAAAAATACACGACCTTTACTTGATTGACCATTTAATCACGACCTTTAGAAATCGGCAAATAAATACATAACCTTTACATTCTTGGCAACTCGAGACACGGATTCAACATCCGTCAACGGAAAGCTGACGTGACAATTTTTTTTAACGGCCACATCACTGAGAAGTCTGACTCAGCAAACAGAAGTCAAATCATGAGTTAAACCTTGACAGTTTAATACACCACCTTTGGTTTTTTGGCAACCCGATATACGAACTTAATTTTTTTTGGCAAAAAGGTGCCACATCAGCATTCTATTTTATTTTTTATTTAAATTCATTTAATTTACTTTTATTATTTTTATTTATTTTAATTGTACTTTTACTATTAAAATTATGTTTATAATTTAAATATATAGTTATTACGAACAAAAAAAAATAAAAAATATATTATTTTATTTATTTTCAATATATTTTATTTTATTCTAGTTCATTATTTTTTAATATTTAATATATACAGTATTTAATTAATAAATTAATATTGATATAGTAAATAATGATTAATAAATAATAGAACATATATATAGAATTCAATAAAACATATAATTAAAATCTAATATATTTATTTATTTAGATAAATAATATTACATTATTTATATATGCATTTAACATATTTATTATTTATTAATCATATTTAACATATGATTAAATTATTGATATCGTGTATTCTTACAAATTTAAAAACGATAATATAATTAATTAATAATATAAAATGTAATCCATTTTAAAAAAGAACTTTCATAACAACTACACGATCAATAATTTTTGCTTAAATAAAGAAAAAAAACAGAATTATAATATTTTTAAATGATACTTATTTTTTAAAAAAATCTTTTATGTATTATGAAAATTAAAATTAATGATTGTATTGGAATGTTAAGTGATTGCTATTATTTTTCAAGAATACTAATTAATACATATTGTAACCCATATTTTTAAAAATAATTATAAATGATAGCACGGAAAAATTCTAGATAAATGAAAGTTCATATCCGCACGAGGGTTATGTATGATTCCTTAGTTTATCTAAGATCAAATTAGCAATTGCACAACTAAAAAAGTCACAAAAATTTTGAGTGAATCTTCGCTCTTTTATGTATTATGTATTTAGTTGTAGACTCAACATAAAAAATAAATGCAATAATTAACAAAAATGTTATATAACGCCATATGAGTTTGAAACAATTATGTATTTATATAATTATTCCA
>BKCP01010181.1:30441-66812 GCA_008636005.1 Striga asiatica
GGCATAATGGCGGAAAAATACACGACCTTTACTTGATTGGCCATTTAATCACGACTTTCAAACCTTGGCAAATAAATACATGACCTTTACATTCTTGGCAACTTGATACACGGATTTAACGTCCGTCAACGGAAAGCTGACGTGGGGCTGACTCACCAAACAGAAGCCAAATCATCAGTTAAACCTTGGCAGTTTAATACACCACCTTTGGTTTTTTGGCAACCTGATACACGAACTTACACTATTTTGGCAAAAAGCTGCCACATTATTATTTTAAATTACCTCATTTTGTTTAACTTTTATTATTATTTGTGTTGTTTTTTAATACTATTTTACCTTATTTAGTTTCAAACAAATTTTATTTAAGCATTAAATGAATGTTTATAATATAAATATAATTATTATTTATTTATTTAATTTTCGGAAGTTTACTTTTATTATTATTTAACATACTTAAATAAAAAAATATACGAATAAACTAAATAAATAAATTAATACATATAATATAAATAATGTAATATTATTTATCTAAATAAATAAGTATATTAGATTTTAATTATATGATTTATTGAATTCTATATTACATGTTTTATTATTTATTATTCATTATTTACTATATTAATATTAATTTATTTTATTATTTATTAATTAAATACTGAATACATTAAATATTAAAAATTAATAAAGTAGAATCAAATAAAATATATAAATTAAAAATTAAATAAAATAATATATTTTTTATTTGTAATCACTATATATTTAAAGTAATAAATAAAAATAATAAAAGTAAATTTAATGAATTTAATACTTATAAAATAAAATAAAATGCTGATGTGGCAGGTTTTTGCAAAAAAAGGTTAAGTTCGTGTGTCAGATTGCCAAAATACCGAAGGTGGTGTATTAAAGTTCCAAGGTTTAACTGATGATTTGGCTTCAGTTTGCTGAGTCAGACTTCTATGTGACGTGGCCGTTAAAAAAAATTGCCATGTCAGCTTTCTGCTGACGGACGTTAAATTCGTGTATCAAGTTGTCAAGAATGTAAATGTCATGTATTTATTTGCCAAGGTTTGAAAGTCGTGATTAAATGGACAATCAAGTAAATGTCGTGTATTTTCCAGCCATTATGCCTTAAATAAACTATTGATACTGCATATTCTTAAAAATTTGAAAATGATAATCTTATATTAATACATCAAATCCCATTATTGAGAATTATGAAGTTTCGAAACTTAAAAAAATCATATAAAATTAACAAATACAAATATTATAAATCACTAAATATGTAAAAATTGTTATTAAATATCATTTTAGTTTTTATTTAGATTATATTTCCGTACATAAAAAATCCCAATATTCAGTTTATCGCGCAATCATGTATTCGTTTCATGAGTGATTAACAAAAAAATCAAAAGAGTTGTTTTATAATATTTAAAATTAAAAAATAATTTGTGTACTTGAAATAATATTTCAGAGATTGTAAGCTATTTATATATTAAAAAGTATTTATATCTTTATATTAACTCTGTAAAAGCATTTCAATATATTTTATGTAATTCATCATGGTAGAAACATGTATCAAATGCGATATTTTGTAATTAAAGAAAAAAAAAATCCCTATTCAAAGTTGACATACTTTATAGTTTATTTGACAAATATTTTCAATTACTTTTAGTTAACTAAATTTTATTTGTTATTATGCATACTTAGATGATGCTTGGATACAAAACATTTCAAAAAATTCCAAACATTTAACTTAATCACTTTTTTTAACTCAACCCCACTATAATCAATATTTTTAATAGAATTAAATAATACCAATCAATCATTCTTATACACCACATCAAATGTAATTCACTATTCATCAAGTTACATAATTTTAACTAATCATCACTTCACATCTTCTCTCTCTTACTTTTACATCAAATCAATTTTAATTATTTCACTTTAAATATTATTTTAATATACCTACTAACTAACCATACCACCTTTTTCAAAATTAACCAAATCAAACCAAGAAAGTCCAAACAAAATAAAAATTTTTATATCCAATAAATTATACTTTTATCTCTTTTACTAATCGTTGTAATTATATTTTTACTAGTATAAGTGTAACCTAAATAAAAGATATCTTAAACAATCAACATCATCTATTTAGCAATAAGTCTTCGCATATAATTTTTTACATGTTATCCATTTTTCAACTATAGAGTATTTTTTATCATTATATTTTAGTTTATAAGTATTTGTTACTTTTCAAAATTGAATTTCTCGATAAAAAATATTATTGAAAATAGTTGTTAAACTTTACTTTAGTGAAATGCACCTTTTCACTAAACTATGTAGTACATAATTTATAAATTTATAGCATGATAAATAAAATTTGATATTAGGTAACATTTTTATTTGTTTTAATCAACTTATTACTGTGTTTAAATCTTTTAATTCTAGAAATTAAATATACATATGAATAAAAATAAATTAATTATATATTTTTATAATTTAATATTGAATATTATGTAAATAAGTTCACGTGCAAAATATATTTTTAGCTTTCTTTCATGTTATATAACATATTTTTTTTTATTCCTTTTTTTTTTCTCATCTGTCCTACTTGATACTCTATTTTTTTAATAAATGCATTTGAGTACGTAGTTTTTATATGTCATGTTATTTGTTTCATGTAATTTTACATATTATGTTATATCAACGCTGCTTATTATAACATGTAGTTATGTGATTAGTAATGTGGAAATAACATAAACTTAAAATTATTATAAATTTATATTATAATAGTTTATAGTTAATATGTATGTGAATTGAGTATAAATTTACATATTATGTTATATCAACGTTGCTTATTATAAATAGTTTGNAATAATTTTTTTTTTTATTATTATCTTACAAGCCTAGATAGATTTTTTTTTTTTGGGTTGCTTTTGCTTTTGAGCATGTTTAAAAGAAACTATCTAGGCACGATCATATTACAAAATTATAAGTTTAGCTATCAAGAAACCAAATTGATCATGATCAAGTCCTAATGAGCATAGAAATCATACACTACACGGCCAAAAGCAAGTTTTTATTATTTTATTATATAATTAGATTCTTTGTGTTTTAATTATAAATTTAGATTAGAATCCTTTATATTCAGTGTCATTACAAATTTGCCATTAAAAATATGTCAAAGTAAGAATTTTTTAGTCATTATTTTTACAAAATCACTCGTCCTTTTATAATAGTATAAATATAGATAGATAAATAGATATAAATAGATAGATAGATTATTAGTTTCCTACTATTTATCACTATCGAACAAGTGACAGTTTTCCTACGACAATTACAGTATGTATCCGAAAGAAACATTTTCTTCAATGTATTTATTCAAAGTTTTAACTCGTATTCATTTTCAATAAAAGAAAGTAAGCACAAATAGTCCACCATAATTTCTTTATTTTCAAATTGAAATCACTCAATTAGGCCTTAAAATAAAATGGTCACAATTTGATGATATCATTTGTAAATTGATTACGGCTCAAGTCCGCCCACTGCATTTTGGACCATAATGGCATGTTTTAGATTTTCCCCAATGTGAAGAAGGTGTTGACCCGTTGAGATTCTTCGAATTCCAAATTGATCCACGGAACTCAGATGTTTGCATACGTCGATATTTGATCTAACACGCTTTTTTTCTCCTTTAGAGACACGAACTTTCTCAAATGCTACCAAATGCTTCTCCGTGCCGTTTCTGGAGGCAAAAATCATTATTGTTTCGTGCCCATCCATTTTCCCTTGGTTCTCTACATCAACTTGCACTTCCAAAGATAAACCCTCACAACTTATTCTTGAAACTCTAATACCTTTGCTCGATAGGGTGCTACTCTTAGAAGCGTTCCAACTTTTCAATGGGATGAAAATATTTGTTGTGATGTGAGCTATAGTGTGCTTGAAGCTACTGTAACTTAGTCCATATCCAAATGAATATACAGTCGGGCCATAGTAAAATCTATAAGTTCGGCCAGGATAACCTGTGCGTGGATCAGCATGCATGTTCATATTCGTCATTGGCACATGAAGAAGGTATTCTTGAGGATACCATGTCATGGTCAATTTCCCACCTGAAAATATAACAATGTGTAATATGTCATAACAATTAAGGAATAATTTCAACTGTGGTCCGCTTACTTGTCTAAAGTCTATTTTTTGTACACTAACTTACTCTTTATGAAAAATAGTAAGTTATGTTGTAATTTGTATCATTTTTAGAACATTAATCTCAAAAATTAATGAACCATTTTTGGGATAATGTCAAGTAGTGATACAAATTGCAACATAAGGTCTATTATTGATGATGAGAAAGTTAGTGTACCAAAAAATAATTTCAGACAAGTAAACGGACCAAAATTAAATTTTTGCCTAATAATTAATTTTTTTTTTTCAACATCTTCTCTGAATTTTGTAGCACATGGAATTTTTTTTGTTTACTATAAAGAAACTACATACTTGGATTAAATTTTCCATATATAACATCCGCAATTGCCATTCCACCAGACTGACCCGGATACCCAACCCACAAAATGGCGCCAATTTTAGGGTTATTTTTGGCGAATGTGATATCAACTGGGCCACCTGACATGAGCACAAGTATAACGGGTTTTTTAGAAGCATTAGCCACTCTTGATATAAGTTCCTGTTGGTGGCCCGGCAATAATAGATCAACCCTATCCAAGCCTTCACGTTCAATGGCTTGGCTGAGGCCCATAACTAGGATCGTGGCACGAGCTTTTCGAGCAGCTTTTTCAGCTTCTTCAAAATTCTTAATATCGTTGCAAGCCACATCTATGCATCCCATTGCATGAGTAATTTTCTTCACATAACTTGATATGCCTTGTAAGGGACTAATGTAGCCACATGGAATTCCTGGATAATATTTTTGATTATTTTTTCAAACTTTGTAAATTTTTTATTATATCCAACTTAATTAAGGGAGAGTTTTAATAAATCATAACACTATGATATAAATGAGGCATACCGGCATAATTGCCTATCATGGTTTCTGTGGCATTTGAGTTGGGCCCAATAAGAGCAACTGTTCGATGGTTATTGGTGGATAGTGGTAAAAGGTTTTGACTATTTTGCAGCAGAACAATGCCCTGTTGCGCTGCTTCAAGAGCTAACTGTTGATGGGGTATTGTGCACACATCCTTTGGGCCTAAATCTTTGTATTTTCCTTCTGGACTATCGAACATACCCAAGCGCATCTGGACAGTCAGTAAATAGCCCAACGCCGAATTAACATCTTTCTCACTTAGTATTCCAGCATTTATCGCTCTTTGTGTGTAGATAGCAAGGAAAGGCCCACAATCCAAGTTCAACCCTACATTTGGAAGTTTGTAACAAAATATTGACTCTGGTAATATTAAATTGGAATATCTCATTTTTTTTTTCATTAAAAAAAGGACGTGCTTGGCCTTTTATTTCCTATTCTTTTATATGTGAACCTGCTTTAATGGCAACAGCAGCTGCCTCCTCTGGTGTTCTTGTATAATGTTGTTGCCTAAAGAAAACGTCAACTGAGTCGCAATCCGACACAATGTACCTATTGCGAGCCCAAAAGTAAATGAATTGATTAACTGAAAAAATTCATTTAAATTCAGTCAAACAATTAATTCACTATAAAAATAATACTACATAAGTGGGTATTTTTAAAATGTGGATGTAGTATCAAAATATTTTTTATTGCATTGGTGAGATTGTAGAGAATAGACCAGATAAAAATGAATTGTATTTTTTATGACTTTTTTTTTTATAGTTTAAATTGAGATCATCTTGATTGATCATACAAAGATAAATAATATCCAATTTTACTTTAATATATATATATATATTTAAGAGACTAAGGAAAAGAAAACAGTACAGAAACGTAAAATTGGATACAAACTACATCTAAAGATACAAATGATTCAGAGGATGGTGTACATACCCATGATAATTGTGGAAAGAAATGCAATTAGACTAGTAGTTGATGGAGATCGGGGAAACATTGGAAGAATTTGTAATTTTCCAGAATTTGTGAGGTTGTATTACTGAGAATTGGAGAATATCGAGAGTGGCAAATGGTTGAAATGAATAATATGGTGCTCTTTATAAGGAATATGTGGGGCTTTTGGAAGTGTTGTGCGAAGAGAGCAATCAATATGCTAGGAGATAGACGGTTCTCTATGAAAACATGTACGAGGGTTTGAAACATTTCTGACGTTTCCTGAAGTTGGCTGATGAAGTGCATTTAATGCCAACAAGACAAGTTAAGACGGAAAAGTTCTGGTATTCCAAAACTAGTCTTGGAAGCTTGTTCAGGAATAGGAGGCTAGATGATATAAAATAATAGTTCGACGGACAGGTTAGAGTGGTTAGCATGGGTCAACCGGTACAGGATAACTTCTACCATGACAGTAGAATTTGACCCTGTCCAAGAGCTCGTTATGGCAGCTCGAGGTAAAGGTTGACTCTAGTTATGAGCTAGAAAGTTCGGCTCATTTAGAAGCACAGCCAAAGGACATGTTGCCCCTGTTGGATGGTGAACTTTGGCAGATAGCCATTAAAGAGCAAAGGAGCAGTCGACATTTCTTTGAGCAGAAAACAAGACATGCTTTTCATTAATTGTTGTATAAAGAGAAACCATGTACATGCCTTATATAGAATGCTAGGAAAGAGCTAGAACCAGCTAACCCTAACTCTACACAAATGAAAAGAGAACACGTGCCCATGCATGAGGTCATGCACAAGAATGGGACGAGAATTACAGCTGGAAAATAACCAACAGAAAAGAGGGTACAAAAGCTACTATTGTAACAACATTTTAACCAGTAGGTAAAACATAAACCTTGTGGGATTTATATGGTCTATCACTCCCCCTCAATTCTTGGGCAGGTGAAGGAAGAACTTGAAGTTGTTGCTGCAGCCTGGTGAAGAATTGGTGAGAAAGTGACTTGGTCAAAATGTCAGCGACCTGATCAAGAGATGGCACATGCTGCACTTTTAAAAGCTTCTTTGCTATTTGATCTCGCACAAAATGAAGATCAATTTCAATGTGCTTGGTTCTAGCATGAAGAACAGGGTTGCTGGCAAATGAGATAGTACTTAGATTATCAATCCATACTGTGGGTGTTTGAGGTAGAATAACATGGAGTTCCTTCAATAGAGACTGTATCCAAGTGATTTCAGCTGTGGCATGAGCAAGGCTTCTGTACTCGGCTTAAGTGCTAGATCTGGAGATGGAAGCTTGCTTTTTGGAGCACCAGGATATAGGATTTCTTCCTAGATACACACAAACCGCAGTGATGGATTTTCTATCATCCAAATCATCTTCCCAGTCTGAATCAGAGAAGGCTGTTTGAAAAGGAGAACATTTCTTGGTGAATTGAAGTCCATGAGTAGAGGTGCCTGCAAGATATCTTAGGATTCTTTTAGCTGCTTTAAGGTGAGTGTCAAGAGGGTGCTGCATGAATTGACACACCTTGTTGACACTAAATGCAATCTAAGGCCGAGTAATAGTAACATATTGGAGTGAACCAACCAAACTTCTGTAAGCTGAGACATTCTCAATTGGTGAACCAATGGTTTTGGACAATGTAGGTGTTATGAGCATAGGTGTAGGAACAGGCTTAGCCTCAAGCATGTTAAACTTGGTAAGAAGGTCCTTGATGTATTTGGTTTTTGATAGATGAAGTTCATCAGAGGTTCTAACGACTTCAATGCCTAAAAAATAGTGAATATCTCCTAAGTCCTTTGGAGAGAAAGCTGCACTTAGTTGAAGTATGGTTTTTTGAACCTCATTAGCACAATTTCCAGTGACTAAAATGTCATCAATGTAGACTAAAAGCCATACTATAGTCTGATTTGATTGCTTGACATAGAGAGAATTGTTTGATTTTGAATGAATAAAAGACAAGCTGTGCAGAACTTCTTTGAGTTTATTAAACCAAGCTCGAGGTGCCTGCTTTAAACCATAAAGGGACTTGTGCAATTTGCAAACATGAGATGGATGGGAAAATGAAGTGAAGCCAGGGGGTTGAGCCATGTATAACTCTTCTTCAATGTCTCCATGCAAGAAGGCATTGTTGATGTCCAATTGCCTAACAGGCCAATTTTGCATTAAGGCAAGAGAAAGAATGATATGTGAGAAATCTGTTATTATTTTATGAGCGAATTTGCATATTTTAGTATTGAGTTAAGTGTATTATTCAAGTTTTTTCACGTATTTTATTTTGTGAACGGACATACACCAATATTCGATTTTGTGTCTATTTTGCAGTTATTACATCTATTTGTGACGTGGCATTATTTGGAGGATTAGGAAATAATTATAAATCATGGTGAAGTGGTGGACTTGTGGTAAAGTATTGGCCGCTGGATATACACCAATATTCCTCTTAGTTTTTTTATGCTGGGAGCCGTGAGTTAATGGGGAGGAATTCTCAATTTGATGGACTCATTTTACCTGGCTAATTTGATGGGTTAAAATTTTCCTTTTCTTCTCGTCTTATGTTTCTCTTGTTGGAAACTTTCCACAAAAATGATGTACTTGAAGTCTCAATCTTAAGTAATGAAATTTCCGTTTTAATTTTCAACACTTTGCCTAATCGATTGTTTTAATTCTATTATGCATATGAGGTGGCCTGTGTTGAATGATTGAATGAAGAAAACTCCATCATGACTAAGGCCGGGAGGCTGGATGGTCGCATGTAATGACCACCCCTTTGAGGGTGGACATGTGCTCGAAGACAAAAAATTTATCATGACTAAGGCCGAGAGGCTGGATGGTCGCATGTAACGACCACCCCTTTGAGGGTGGACATGTGCTCGAAGACAAAAAATCCATCATGACTAAGGCCGAGAGGCTGGATGGTCACATGTAACGACCACCCCTTTGAGGGTGGACATGTGCCAGGAGGCATTTAAAGTCATCGGGATTCATTTAATTTATCTGGATGAGTTAAGTGAATGAATGGCGTGGCTTTATAAATTGGTGGAAACGATATCGATGCATAGAGATAGCACATGAGGAATAATGAACACATCATATAAAGCGATACATCGACAAACAAATAACCGAGAAATAACGAGAATTCACAACTCTGGACAAGAACGATATCCATTTAAAGAGAAAGGAGTACAAAGTTCAGCAAAAATTAAAATTACAACTTCATGATGTGACATTATCCTGGTTAACAGGGACATCGGAATTATTAAGGGCTTGCTCTGGCGGCGGCTCGAGCTGCTGCTGTACTGGCTCAACCGGCTGACTTGAGCCAGAGGTCAACTCAGCCCCATCAGTTGACTGGGTTTGGTGAGCAAGAGGAGGAATGTATCCGTCGGGGAGCTTGAAAGTACGCTTCAGCAGGTCGTCTTGACCCACAACAAGCTCGAGCAGGCCTGACCACCAGTCGTGGTCGTCGGGTAGGTCGAGGGCACTTTGATAGCCGACGGGAGCCTTGGGCATAGCATTCTATATGGTCTCCATGTTGAACTCCTCGAACCCGTCCTCGGCTACCTGGACCCCCGCTTGCTGCATTATGGCCCCAAAGCAATGGGTGCCATAATCTTGCACATCCTTTAGATACTGTGGCGACTGCTTGAAAGCAGCCACCACTTGCTCGCGGTAAGCCTGTAGGAAACGTCGACCGGCGGTCGTGTGGAAGATCATTCGCGGGCCCGAAGGGCAGCCTCGTCAACCAAGGGCTTAGCCTTTGCTCGAAAGCAACGTTTTCACGTGCCCGAGCTGACTTCTCCTCCTCGAGTGCAGTCTCGAGAGCCTTTTTGGAGGCCAAAAAGGCCTCTTTCTCCGCTCGCTCGGTGGCGAGGGACTCCTCGAAGGATTTCAGGGCCCCCTCGAGCGTTTCCTTCTCAGCAGAGAGGGCCTTATTCCGGGCGGCCGACTCCTTCAACCTTTCGTGAAGGGCATTGGCCTTGACGACCATCTCATCTAGCCGAGAGCCGAGTTGGAGATTGCTTCGCTCGATGGCTGAGATGGACCGACTTGGGCTCGCCAGTGTCTGCTCGATCAGCGGCGCGAGCTCGACCATTCCCTATAAAGGCGCATAAAAGAAAGTGTTCGGACACTAATGAGGGGAGGAAAGGGAATAAAATAGATAAGTGATAGTAAGTTACCTGAGCCAGCCAGCGGGCAAGCCGGTGGCCTCGATCTCGAAGGGTGTGACCGTCGTTTTAGCGGTCAGTAGGATGGTCGATGGGAGGAAGATCATCTCGAAGGAAATGCGAGAATCCCACGCCGTCGAGCGTGGTGATTGATAGCGCAGTCTCCTCAACACGGCGACGCTTGCCGACATTTTCATCCCCCTCAGCAGAGGGACGCTTAAGTGGATTCTCCTCGAGCCGAGTCCGCTTGGGAGAAGCAGGTGTTAGAGTAGGGTACCCGGCGTTCCAATCTAATTGGACGTATTCTACTTGTAAATACAGTCTATTGGAATTATATTATGAATAAGGCATTTCTTTATCTTAAGAGAAAGCATTTATCTTATAATTGCACTTAAGATAAAATCCCTAGATCACTTATGGTTATAAGGTATGGTTGCGCATAGAGATGGTGATCATGGAACATACCTTGAAAGCCGTGATCTTAAATACAGTTCCAAGTCGATGGATGTTTCGAGATGGGATATCGAATAATCCATAAAAGACTTGCACATAGTTTGTATGCTTGTTGGACAAGAATGTTGCATTCCATCAACATTAGCGTAAGACGTAAGTACATTTATGTGGGTGCTTGTTAGAGAACAAGTTCACTGAACATGACCGTATGAAAATTCTTAATGAAGAATTTATTCAGTCGAATAAGAATTTTCATGTTACAATAGTACATGACTAATCCTAAGACTTGAGGCACAATGGTAACTTTGTGCATATTACATTCTACTTTGATTTATCCTTTTGGTAGCTAGCACTATCGTTTAAAGGGATAAGTTGGGTATTATGTTGATATGTATGGAAGTTTGTTAGTGGCCAATAAAGGATTCGACACTTATGAAGATAAGTGAATTTCCTATGTGTTTCATAGTTATTAATCCAAAGTCCTTGGCCAAGGCAGAGATGAATAGTGATTCATAACCGGGTTAATAAACATGAAATAGAATCATAGTTATTAAGTCAATTTGGGTTTCGACAAAATCATACCCAAGACTTAATCGGGAAATTAGATGTCGAAAGGATTTTACATGTATGGAGTTGTAATCGGAATAGGTTTACTCGCTATTCACTTAATACTAGATTCATGCTACTTGCTAGGTGTTACCATGATATGTGGGTTCATAAATTAAAGGGTTAATTCATGAATAAGAGTTAATAAGATTTAACTCAAATTACAAAGTGTTGTAAACCCACTACTAGTATTAAGGTGAACCTAAAAGGTCACACTAATTATGAACAAAGGTAAAGATTGTATTTCTAATGGTTAGAATTAATTGATAAATATCTAATTTGATTAGATATCAATTAAAGGAATATATTAATCAATAAGATTGATTAATTACATTTTGGATATTACTTTAGTAATTAAGGTAATTACTAAATTAATAAAGTTGAATTTTAAAATAGGATTTTAAATTTCAAAAATCCAAAATAATAATAATATGATTATTATAATATTGGGAAAATGATATAATAATAAAGTCTTGAGAAAGATTCTCAAGATTTATTATCCAATTATTATTTATATCTTTAAATATGATTTAAGGATTAAAATAATAAATATGATTATAATAAAATGGTTGTTGATGGTTGTTTGAACTACTTAACATATCTTATTATTTTCAAAGTCAAAAGTTAGTAAATACTATTTAAATAAAATTTGATTTTATTTAATATTACTAAATGTTGATTATTTTATGCTAAAATGTTTAGTATAAATATATGCAAAATGGTTTTGCATTTAAGTGAAGTTTTTGATCCTAAATTTCTAAGTGTTAGAAAGAGAAGAAAGTGTTCTTCATAAAACTTCAAGAAAGAGTTCTTAAAATTCCCAAATAAAATTCATAAATATTCCTATACAAGAAAACCGAGTCTTTTCTACTAGCGAAGGAAAGTCGTCGGAACCGGGCTTCATAGGGTGGATACGTTTAGAGGGAAGACACTTGGATTCCTCTAGCGAGTAACCTCAAGTCGTTGAAGTTACAACCGGGAACCGATTCCCTCATCCATCATCAATAGTGAAGGAGTTCAAGACATTCGGTAAATATTTTTACTAGTATTTACTTTATAGTAACAAATCAAAATTTGTATATGATGCATGTTTTAAAGATGACGATCAGTTAATTCGCAATTAGTATGTACGGGTGTTGTATTTATACGATAAATACTTACTTTAAAAATTTTAAATTCCGCTGCGTACAGCCCGTACGGTACTATCGAACCCAACAGTGGTATCAGAGCCACGGTTATCGTCTTTAAAACAGATTTTGATTTGTTAAGACTTATGAGATAAGCAATATAATTAATTTTTTATATGATAAAAATATTAATTATAAAATTAAAAATCGTTTTTAAGCCACACGAGTCGTGTGACCTTGTCACACGAGTCGTGTGGCATGAAGAAAAATTTTGATTTTAGCTTCGTGATTTTCACACGAGTCGTGTGACCTTGTCACACGAGTCGTGTGAGCTCACACGAGTCGTGTGACGAGCCACACGAGTCGTGTGAGTCTGGGAAAAATTTTGATTTTCAATTCGTATTTTTCACACGAGTCGTGTGATAAGATCACACGGGTCGTGTGACCCTCACACGAGTCGTGTGACTCATAAATTGATATTTTATGTTCATTTCATTAGATGAATGTTTTAGGGATGATCATGAGCCTCATATTCATTATGTTTGAATGGATGTTTTCATTTTCAATATGATTGAATGAATGAATGGATGTTTAATTATGTTTTCAATATGATTGAAGAAATGTAATTTATCGAGACCTGCGAGTCTCTTGAGATGAAATTTGTAAAATTTTAAATTTTGTATCGTTAGAGATTAGATCAAGGTGGAGACCGTTCGATGACAAAGGCCCACGCATGTGTGGGTAATTTTACAAGTTGTAATCTCGAAGGCCTGTGCTTGTACGGGTAGATAGAATAAATGTAATAGAAGTAGTTCTACTATTTGTTTTATCACGTACATATGCATAGATCCATTTTGGCTCGAATGGATCGAATAGGAAAGGACATGATCATCCCACCATGCATTAGATGTATGTTAGGTTTATTTACGCTTTCGTTTCATTAGATGACTGAAACTGGTAAATAAACGTAAAGATGGTAATCGATGAGATCAAGGAACCCAAACGGATTAATTTGATTAATTCCATATCAAATCAATAATGGATAAAAATAAGTTGGAACTTATTAATCCAGGCCTTCCATCAAAAGTAGATGACATGAGATGCTACGATGTTTTATCATTGGCCACGAGTCGTGGGATGATTCTATGTCGAAAGCTGTGAACTCTATTAAATATATTGATATTCGTGAGACGGATTCCTCTTTGTGTTGGCCATGAGTCGTGGGACACTCTGGTGGGCCGTTATCATGAAAGTTTTGATGGGTTTGATTTGACACCGAGTAATATATATGGAGTCATAAAATTGAGGTATATAAGGAAAGGTGAGGCAAAACATCTTGAAGGTTGTATAGAGATACAATTGTCAAAAAGTTGACTACCGATAAAATTGTTTCATGGTGGCATCATAAAATTGGGACATGAAATATTTTTATTGGACTTCAAGCCCACTATGAAAATAATGATTTTCATAATTATAATGAGGTTCTAATTAAATTAGTGGGAGACATTTAATGTTAAAGACCTAATATTAAATGAATATAAATTCCATAGTCTAATTATTTTCTGCTTCGTTTGTTATTTTTGTAGATCAAACTACTAAAATGGCTAAGAATCCAATCGCGAGTATCCTTGATCATAATAAATTAACTGGTCCCAACTTCAATGATTGGTTGAGGAACCTAAAGATTGTTCTTCAGTCTGAGAAGCGAGAGTATGTTTTGGAAACAGCTCCTCCTCCTCCACCGGAGGATCAGACTGCTGAAGAGTATGGAGCCTACTTGCGTCATGTTGATGACAATCTCCAAGCTCGGTGCTACATGCTAGCATCAATGTCTAATGAGCTACAGAGACAGAACGAATTACTGAATAATGCTTCTGAAATCCTAACTCACCTGCAAGAGTTGTATGGTGATCGGACGCGACAAATTAGATATCAGATATCTAAAGAGCTTTTCAGGTGTCGTATGACCGAGGGCTCTTCAGTTCATGATCATGGACTGAAGATGATAGCTCTTGTGGAAAGACTCGAATCACTTGGAGTCATTATGGATAATGAACTCTATGTGGATTTATTGTTGCAATCTCTGCCAGCGTCATTCGATAACTTTGTCGTTAACTACAACATGCATAATATGGAAACTGATCTTCCAGGATTATTAAACATGTTGAAGACGGCTGAGTCCACCATTAAAAAGGACAAGCCGGTACTTCTTGTTGGATCCACTTCCGGATCAAAGGCTACTAAGTCTAAGAAAAGGAAGAGGAAGGGAAAGGTTCCCAATAAGCCCAACAAGAAGGCATATAATGATAAAGGGAAGAACAAACAGAAGGTTAATTCTCAGGCCGATCATGAATGTTTTCATTGTGGCAAAACTGGGCACTGGAAGAGGAACTGCAAGGAGTATCTTGCTAGTCTGAAAAGTTCAGGTATTTATTTTGTTGAAGTTAACTTGTCTGTTAACGATTCTTCTTGGGTATTGGATACCGGCTGTGGCTCACATATTTGCAATGATTTGCAGATGATGGCAAGAAGTAATATGCTAGATGGTGAAGAAACAATCCTAAGGATGGGCAATGGGGCAAGAGTTGCTGCTAAAGCTATTGGGACTGTTTATCTAGCATTGAATAATGATGTAAAGATTTGTCTATCAAACTGTTTGTATGTTCCGGATTTAATAAAAAACATTATTTCTATTCCAATATTGGATAAGGAAGGTTTTAAGTTTGTCATTGAAAATGGAAAATGTTCTATTTTCAAAGACACAACTTTTATTTATTCTGGAAATTTGACAAATGGGTTGTATACCATTACACCACAAAGTCCCATCCTAACCATTCAACAAAATAAAAGGAAATTAGATAATCATAGTTCATTCACAATTTGGCATGCTAGATTAGGTCATATATCCGAAAAACGGATTCACAAATTGGGACCTAAACTCGACCTTAGGGGAGAGGATAGGTTGCCTACATGTGAGTCATGTCTTAAAGGTAAAATGACTAAATCACCATTTGTTGGACAAGTGGAGCGAGCTAAAGGTTTGTTGGATTTGATCCATACAGATGTTTGTGGACCACTAAACGTTAGTGCAATGGGGAACTATCACTATTTCATAACCTTCACTGATGATTATTCACGGTATGGTTATGTTTACCTATTGAGGTACAAATCTGAAGTATTTGAAAAGTTCAAAGAATTCAGAAATGAAGTGGAGAAACAAATTGGTAGAAATATTAAAGTTCTTCGATCAGATCGAGGAGGTGAATATTTGACTAATGAGTTTCTTGATTATTTAAAAGATAATGGGATTGTCTCACAGTGGACGCCTCCTGGAACTCCACAACTCAATGGGGTTTCAGAAAGGAGGAATCGAACATTGTTGGACATGGTTCGATCGATGATGAGTACCACTGATCTACCTCTTTCATTCTGGGGCTATGCCTTAGAAACAGCAGCATATATTTTGAATAGAGTGCCAAGTAAAGCTGTACCCAGCACACCTTATGAGATATGGTGTGGTAAATCACCCTCATACAAATATTTACGAGTATGGGGTTGTACTGCTTATGTAAAGCAGTTAGTGGGAGGTAAGTTGGATATGAGATCCATCTTATGTAAATTTGTGGGGTATCCTAGAGAGTCTATTGGATACTATTTCTATGATCCCTCTGAACAAAAGGTGTTTGTTTCGAGGAATGCTGTATTCTTAGAGAAAGATTTTATCTCAAAGAATAGCGGAGTCATAGAACTTAATGAAGAACAACCACAAATTCCACTAAGTACCACGGAAAACATACCAGTAGAGACTGGACCATCTAAAACACAACCTCTTCGGAGATCCGAAAGGGTTTCTAGGGCGCCTGAAAGGCTATACCTATTGTCAAAAGACAATGAAGAGGGATTCCTTTTGGATAATGATCCAATAAGCTATGATGAGGCAATGTTGGACATTGACTCAGATAAATGGCAAGAAGCTATGCAATCCGAAATAGATTCCATGTATTCAAACAAAGTATGGACTTTGGTTGATCCACCACAGGGTATTGTACCCATAGGTTGTAAATGGGTTTACAAGCGAAAACGTGGTGTAGATGGAGAAGTAAATACTTTTAAAGCAAGACTGGTTGCTAAAGGTTATACTCAAAAACAAGGTGTTGATTATGAGGAAACTTTTTCACCAGTAGCAATGCTTAAATCTATTCGGATATTGCTAGCCATAGCTGCGTATTATGACTACGAGATATGGCAAATGGATGTGAAAACTGCTTTTCTTAATGGAAATATTAAGGAAGACATTTATATGAAACAACCGCAAGGTTTCATATCCAATGGGAGTGAACAAATGGTTTGTAAACTTCAAAGGTCTATTTATGGACTTAAACAAGCTTCGAGGAGTTGGAATATTCGGTTTGATGAAACGATCAAAACGTTTGATTTTCATAAGAATCCGGATGAACCATGTGTTTATAAGAAGGTTAGTGGGAGTGCAGTTACATTTGTTGTTCTATATGTTGATGACATCCTACTCATTGGGAATGATGTAGGGATGTTGCAGTCAACTAGGACATGGTTGTCAAAACAGTTTTCCATGAAAGACTTGGGAGAAGCATCCTTTATCCTAGGGATAAAAATCTATAGGGATAGATTTAAACGGATGATCGGACTATCCCAGTCGACGTACATAAATAAGGTGCTACAACGGTTTAGCATGGAAGAATCCAAACGAGGATATATTCCAATGAGTCATGGGATTTCTCTTTCTAAGACGATGTCTCCAAAGACACCTGAAGAAAGAGAACGGATGAGTCATATACCTTATGCATCAGCTATTGGTAGCATTATGTATGCAATGTTATGTACAAGACCTGATGTGGCTCATGCACTTAGTGTAACGAGCAGATATCAGTCTAATCCAGGTGAAGAACACTGGAAAGCCGTTAAGATGATTCTTAAGTACTTACGAAGGACTAAGGATATCTTTATGGTATACGGCAATGGAGAACTGAAACTAGAAGGCTTTACTGATTCTGGTTTTCAGTCCGATAAAGACGACTATAAATCCATGTCTGGATACTTATTTACTCTGAATGGAGCAGCAGTTAGTTGGAAAAGTTCCAAACAAGAAACAATTGCTGACTCTACGACAGAGGCTGAATATATTGCTGCATCTGATGCTGCAAAAGAAGCTGTTTGGATAAGGAACTTTATCCAAGGGTTGGGTGTAGTACCATCCGTTGTTGATCCAATAATGATTTATTGTGATAACAATGGGGCTATTGCGCAAGCAAAGGAGCCAAGATCTCATCAAAAATCCAAACACATTATGAGGCGATACCATTTGATTAGAGAAATCATTGGTAGAGGCGATGTCGTGATGGAGCGAGTCGACTCAGCAGAAAATATAGCAGACCCCTTAACTAAACCCTTATCACAGAAAGTGTTCGAAGGACATCTTGAGAAGATGGGTCTTAGATACATGAGTGATTGGAACTAGGGCAAGTGGGAGATTGTTAGAGTAGGGTACCCGGCGTTCCAATCTAATTGGACGTATTCTACTTGTAAATACAGTCTATTGGAATTATATTATGAATAAGGCATTTCTTTATCTTAAGAGAAAGCATTTATCTTATAATTGCACTTAAGATAAAATCCCTAGATCACTTATGGTTATAAGGTATGGTTGCGCATAGAGATGGTGATCATGGAACATACCTTGAAAGCCGTGATCTTAAATACAGTTCCAAGTCGATGGATGTTTCGAGATGGGATATCGAATAATCCATAAAAGACTTGCACATAGTTTGTATGCTTGTTGGACAAGAATGTTGCATTCCATCAACATTAGCGTAAGACGTAAGTACATTTATGTGGGTGCTTGTTAGAGAACAAGTTCACTGAACATGACCGTATGAAAATTCTTAATGAAGAATTTATTCAGTCGAATAAGAATTTTCATGTTACAATAGTACATGACTAATCCTAAGACTTGAGGCACAATGGTAACTTTGTGCATATTACATTCTACTTTGATTTATCCTTTTGGTAGCTAGCACTATCGTTTAAAGGGATAAGTTGGGTATTATGTTGATATGTATGGAAGTTTGTTAGTGGCCAATAAAGGATTCGACACTTATGAAGATAAGTGAATTTCCTATGTGTTTCATAGTTATTAATCCAAAGTCCTTGGCCAAGGCAGAGATGAATAGTGATTCATAACCGGGTTAATAAACATGAAATAGAATCATAGTTATTAAGTCAATTTGGGTTTCGACAAAATCATACCCAAGACTTAATCGGGAAATTAGATGTCGAAAGGATTTTACATGTATGGAGTTGTAATCGGAATAGGTTTACTCGCTATTCACTTAATACTAGATTCATGCTACTTGCTAGGTGTTACCATGATATGTGGGTTCATAAATTAAAGGGTTAATTCATGAATAAGAGTTAATAAGATTTAACTCAAATTACAAAGTGTTGTAAACCCACTACTAGTATTAAGGTGAACCTAAAAGGTCACACTAATTATGAACAAAGGTAAAGATTGTATTTCTAATGGTTAGAATTAATTGATAAATATCTAATTTGATTAGATATCAATTAAAGGAATATATTAATCAATAAGATTGATTAATTACATTTTGGATATTACTTTAGTAATTAAGGTAATTACTAAATTAATAAAGTTGAATTTTAAAATAGGATTTTAAATTTCAAAAATCCAAAATAATAATAATATGATTATTATAATATTGGGAAAATGATATAATAATAAAGTCTTGAGAAAGATTCTCAAGATTTATTATCCAATTATTATTTATATCTTTAAATATGATTTAAGGATTAAAATAATAAATATGATTATAATAAAATGGTTGTTGATGGTTGTTTGAACTACTTAACATATCTTATTATTTTCAAAGTCAAAAGTTAGTAAATACTATTTAAATAAAATTTGATTTTATTTAATATTACTAAATGTTGATTATTTTATGCTAAAATGTTTAGTATAAATATATGCAAAATGGTTTTGCATTTAAGTGAAGTTTTTGATCCTAAATTTCTAAGTGTTAGAAAGAGAAGAAAGTGTTCTTCATAAAACTTCAAGAAAGAGTTCTTAAAATTCCCAAATAAAATTCATAAATATTCCTATACAAGAAAACCGAGTCTTTTCTACTAGCGAAGGAAAGTCGTCGGAACCGGGCTTCATAGGGTGGATACGTTTAGAGGGAAGACACTTGGATTCCTCTAGCGAGTAACCTCAAGTCGTTGAAGTTACAACCGGGAACCGATTCCCTCATCCATCATCAATAGTGAAGGAGTTCAAGACATTCGGTAAATATTTTTACTAGTATTTACTTTATAGTAACAAATCAAAATTTGTATATGATGCATGTTTTAAAGATGACGATCAGTTAATTCGCAATTAGTATGTACGGGTGTTGTATTTATACGATAAATACTTACTTTAAAAATTTTAAATTCCGCTGCGTACAGCCCGTACGGTACTATCGAACCCAACAGCAGGAATGTGGATAATCGGAGTGGGTTGGTCGTGTGACAGAGAGCGCGGTGAAGGAGACGATGGCTTCTCAGGCTATTCTGGTTGCTCGACTTGTTGGTCAACTGGAGGGCTGGTCGATGATGGCTGCTCGACGGTTACGTCAGGAGGAGGGGAGGTCGAACGTACAGATTGGAAAGTGGTCGAATCAGCAGGCTTTGAGCCTGATTCCTCGGCAGCCTATTTCTTCCTCAAAGGAGCTTTCCGCCTGGGCACGGAAATAGCAGGCATCTCTGCAAAAAAGTTTACGCACAAGTTAAAGCTGCAATAAGTACATAATACATGAAACAAATATAGTGATGCTCGAGCTTATTTAGCGACAATACACACCTGGGTCGCCTTCGATCCAGATAAGATCAAAGGTTTTTTTTACTAGGGAGAGGACATATTTTGTGGGTAAGAAGCCCACAAAAATGCAAGAGGTTCTCATCCTCAAGCAAGGCCTTCGACGCAACGGGTCTGCTGTTCGATACCGCAATCCGCTGGTCGAAGAGCGCGTTGGTCGAAGGTATCGAGTATTCACGCGGAAGCTCCTTGAGCCAAGGGAAAGCGGGTTTGGGCTCGACAAAGGCGAATTTGTCTTTCCACTTGGGGACATTAGAGGGAGTGTCTGAAATGAAATGGACATCGTTGCAGCTCTTGAGGTAGATCCCCTGAGCATGCTTGGAGGGTGTATATCAGTAATGGAAGAAATCTAGGTCGAGCCGACCTAGACGGATGTGGCAGAGGATGATGAAGACGGTGATAAAACGGATGGCGTTAGGCGGAAGTTGGTTCAAGGGCAGGTCGAACCACTTACAAAGATCGACCAAATCGTGACTTAAGGGAAAACGGACGCCGAGTTTAAATTGGATCTCAAAGAAAGTGTAGCAGTTTCTGGGAGGGTTGTCATAGGTATCTCAGGGGCCGGGAGATACAAAAGCCCAGCTGGCAGGATAGCCAACCTCTTCGGCATCCAGCCAGCCAGCTATGAGAGAGCGAGAGGAGGAAGAAGTAGACATCTTGGCCAACTTACCCTTCTTAGGGGTAGCCTTAGGAGAGGTAGCGATGGGGATAGCTGAAGAGGCGAAAGGTATAGCAGCAGTCAAGGGTTTCGAAGTGCCCTTCTTAAGGTTAGGGGAAGGGGTAACCCGAGCAAAAATGGAATGTCGAGAGAGGGGAACATTATCTTCGTCCTCCTCAGCAGCGGCTTCGGCAGCATCGAGAGCCTCTTCAGCGGCGTCAGAAGCCCCAAACGCCAGTCGACGGAGATTAAGAGGGATGTGAACAAGAGTATCCCCATCTGATTCGTCGATCAAACAATTAGGTTGGCGAGGAGAAGAGGAGGTTGCACAGTTGGAAGGGGGTAAAACGCTGATAGGAGTGGGATTGTAGATTTCCTCGACAGAGCGGGAAGGCGAGTGAAGGATAGGCCGGTAGGTGGGGAATGATGATGCGGCGATCTCATCCTCACCACAATGGTGGCTTTGCGCGTTAGAATCAACGGAATCTGAAAAGTAAAAGGAAAAATAGATAGGGAAGAAGAAAAGTTAGGGTTTTGAAAGGAGAGGAAAGGGGGGGTCTTTCTACAGATGGAACGAGAAGGTCTCGGGGAAAGGAAAAAACAACAAAAAAAAAACCAAAAACCGACAAAATAAACACACGCGAACACAAAATTAAAGCATAGAAGACTTACTTATAGTTGCAGCAGAGGGTGGTTGTCGGAAATTGCTGGAAGAAAAGATGCCGAAAGTAGGAGCGAGCGATTTGCAGAGAAATAAATCAAAGCACAAGGAAGTTGGAGATTTGCAAAAGGTGAGGAAAGTCAGAAAATTGGGTAAGTGTCGTATTTATAGGAGTACAGATGAATAAGGTGACAAGTTAAGGGAGATGGCCGTTAGATAAAAGAAGATCCAACGGTGGGAAAAATTAAAGAGGCACAGATAGCGAAGCGGCACAAATCGCGAGGAGGCGCGATGATTAAAAGAACTATACGGAAAGGACATATGGCAGGCGAGAAAGTACACTAGTAATAAAAGGGAATGAAAGACAATTTAAAGCGCATCATAAAATCGATTACGTGGTCGAAGAATGGTAGTGGCCTCGACAGAAGAGATAAAGAGAGAAGATCAGATGTAAGCAGAAGATCGAGAGGGTGGTAGAACGAAGAAGACAGCCTGAATTCACTCTTAGATCGAGTCATTTAGACTCGACCAGAGTGGGGGAGACTAGATGATATGGGATATTATATAGTTGAGAAATAGACCGGTTTGCATCATCGGTCGAGCAACCTCGAAGTGGAGAAAACCGGATTGGTAGAAGGATGATCGACCAAAAAGAAGATCGAGCAGAATAGCAGAACTGGTCGAGGATCGACCAAAAGGGAGGAGATCGAGTAGAATAGCAGAACTGGTCGAGGATCGACCAAAAGGGAGGAGATCGAGCACTCAACATGTGAAGAGCAGTCTAGAGCGTGGCTTGAACGCGAGAAAGCGCGTGAGTGGCGTTAGAAGATCCTAACGGCATGTGCAGAGGAATAATCTCCCTCCACTCAGAGGGACACGTGGCGAGAATATATTGGTGCAGAACGATAGTGGCGAAAGCCACCCCTAACATCTCTGACACACGCACACAATGTGTGTACGGACGGGCAATACGGGTAGGACAGCTCACCAAAAGCCGAGCAGTTCCGAGGGCAGGTATCTCATTTATATATATATAGGAGTGAGTCTTTTCTTGTAGCCTACGATTTATCCATTCTTTACTTTTGGAAAATTGAACAAACACGTACTGACTTAAGCATCGGAGGCTCTTCACCGGAAAACCCCTCCGGTGTGAGAGTTCTGTGTAGGTGCGCGTCGTTCTACCGGCAAGGAAGAGGAAGGCGGACCAATTTCAAGCCGGTCGGAATGTTTTGCGTTACCAATGTGTATTCTCGATGGGCAACTCAACTACAAGAGGAACTGTGGAATTAGTAGAGGAAGAACTGTGAGAGGATGAAGGTGTGTGAGGGTTGTGAAGTTGACACAGTAGATTTATTTGAGGGAGTGGATGGTAATGAAGGAGGTAATAAAATTGGAGGTGCATCTATGTGAGGGAAAACTGAGTTATAGGGAGGAGATGGGGAGGAAGGTTGGTGAAAGGGAAAATGTTTTTAATAAAAAATGACATCTTTGGAGATAATTATTTTCCCTTTGGGTAAAAGAACTTTAAAACCCTTGTGTTTAGAGCTGTAGCCAAGAAAAGTGCCAGGTAGTGATCTAGGTTCCAATTTATGTTTGTTGTAAGGTCTCAAGTTGGGGTAGCATAGGCATCCAAAAACTTTGAGGACATTGTAGTTAGGTCTGTGACCATGAAGTTTTTCTAAAGGTGAAATGAAGTTATGAGCTTTGATGAGCAGTCTGTTGAGGATAAAAACAGCTGTATGAAAGGCATCATCCCAATATTTGAGTGGGACTTTAGACTGTGATAAGAGGGACAATCCCATTTCTACTATGGTTCTGTGCCTTCTCTCAGCAAGACCATTCTGAGAAGGTGTGTAGGGGCATGAAAGTCGATGTTGAATGCCACTTTCAGAGAAGAGTTTAGTAAGAGCAGTGAACTCTCCACCACCATCACTTTGCACTGCTTTGATTTTATGATTAAATTGATTTTCAACTAAGGTTTTAAAATGCACAAAGGCTGAAAGGACATCTGACTTTCTTGTGAGAAAATAAATCCAAGTAAATCTTGTAAACTAGTCAACAAAACATATATGATAATGTGAATTAGAATATGATGTAATGGGAGAAGGCCCCCACACATCTGTGTGAATAAGTTGGAGGGGATGAGAAAAAGTGGTGGTGGAATCTGAAACTGGTAAAGTGTGAGCTTTAGCTTGCAAACATGAACCACAAAGGAATTTTTCATTGATAAGATAGGGTACATTACAACTTTTCATGACTTTAATGACTACATCAATTGCTGCATGACCTAATCTAGAATGCCATAGCTCTAGGTTGGCTGTTTTATTACAAGAAGCAAGAAACACTCTTGGGTGAGATGAACTGAGATAGTGGAAGACTTGGACTTGATGGGATTGGAAATTTCAGCATCAAACTTGTAGAGGTCATCTTTAAGGGAACCTTGGAGAAGGACATTGTGAGTTGCTTGATCCTTGATAAGACAAAAAGATGGGTGAAATTCAAAAATACACAGTTATCTTTGGAAAACTATGAAACACTAACAAGATTTTTAGTGATAGTTGGTACATGTAGAAGATTTTTCAGAATAAAGGATTAAGTGTGAAGATTAGATTTGAGATATGAGTTGCCAATATGAGAAATACACAAGCCTGTGCCATTACCTATTTGCAGCTTGCTGTTCCCTTGAAAATCAGAGGCCAAGTTGAGGTTTGAAAGCTCATTGGTGACATGGTTTGTTGCTCCAGAGTCAGCAAACCAGCTTGATTCAGTCATGGTGTCACTAGCTTAGTTGAGGTAATGAGCAGCAGGTTGAGTGGTTTGGTTTGGTGTGGAGGTTTGAGCCACTTGAACTTGCATGTTGGTAAACCCTGAATAGGTTGAATCATACCTATGGTAGCACCTATCAGCTGTATGGTTAGAGAGTCCACACAGTTGACAGGCAGGTCGGTTACCTCTGAAGTTTCTACCCCCTCTCCCTCTGAAATTCCTATCTCTTCCTCTTCCTCTGCCAAAGGAGTTTTGAGATTGATTGTTTGAAGTGTTTCCAGGCCCTTTGTTGGCATTGTTGGGGGTGTTTTGCGCAACAAAGTGAGCTGAAGGGCTGGATCCATCTAAGTTGACTGAGGGCTGAGCTTGTAGATCTATCCTTGACTCCAAGCTAAGCAGCATGGAGTGAACTTCATTCAAGGTGTATGGTTCAACTCTGGTTGCCACAGCCACAACAATTGCATTGTACTCTGAGCCAAGTCCTCCTAGAATGTGGAGAATGTGGTTCTGCTCGCTTACTGGTTAACCTGTTGTGCCAAGAGCATCACAACAAGCTTTGACTTGATAAATGAACTCCCTCATTGGCATTTTACCCTTTTTAAGGTTTGCAGCTGCAGCTTAAATTGCATCAATCTGGCCTTAGATTGGCCTGAGTAATTTGACTCAATAGCTTGCCAGATCTCTCTTGAGGTGTTCTTTCCCACCATCATGATTAGCAGATTCTTAGAAAGTGATGAAAGAAGCCAGCTTGCTAGAAGCTGGTCTTGTCTAACCCAACTCACATATTCTGGGTTGACTTGAATTTGACTGGTGTTTTCTGCAACAGTGGTTGGTGAGAAAGACAGATCTGGTCCCGAGATGAAGTTTTCAAGGCCATAGTCTTTAATGGAGGTTAGGACCTGCTGTTTCCATAGGAGAAAGTTTGAATCTGTGAGTTTCAAGGAAACTAGTTGGTGATGGGGTTGGATAAGATTGTTGGGTGGTCTAAGAACAAGTGGTTGAGTTGTGGTGTGGCTTGAGGAAGAGTCGGCTATTATATTTGATTTCGAGGTCTAGGAAAAATCAAATGAAAAGGACAACAGAGGTAACCAGAGACAGGTTAAAAGCCTGCTCTGATACCATGTTGGATGGTGAACTTTGGCAGATAGCCATTAAAGAGCAAAGAAGCAATCGACATTTCTTTGAGCAGAAAACAAAACATGCTTTTCATTAATTGTTGTATCAAGAGAAACCATGTACATGCCTTATATAGAATGCTAGAAAAGACCTAGAACCAGCTAACCCTAACTCTACACAAATGAAAAGAGAACACGTGCCCATGCATGAGGTCATGCACAAGAATGGGACGAGAATTACAGCTAGAAAATAACCAACAGAAAAGAGGGTACAAAAGCTACTATTGTAACAACATTTTAACCAGTAGGTAAAACATAAAACTTGTGGGATTTATATGGTCTATCAGCCCCGACATGGAAGTCTTGTAACAGAGGTCGTATAAGCAACACGATAAGTGTATGGTGGCAGAGTCATGAGGTTGGTGCGACGAGCTAAGGACCTACTAAGTTCTGGTAAAGAAGGAAATAGAATCCTATTAAGATCGTAAGTATATCTCGTTTGGGAATAGAAGATCTCATAGACGTGTTATACTAGAAAACGAGATATGAAAATATTTATTTCCTAGTGATGAGGTTATTTGGAAAAGAAGACAATCTCTATATAAAATGAGGTTCCCAT
Source organism: Striga asiatica (assembly GCA_008636005.1). Taxonomy (NCBI): domain Eukaryota; kingdom Viridiplantae; phylum Streptophyta; class Magnoliopsida; order Lamiales; family Orobanchaceae; genus Striga; species Striga asiatica. Next base: position 56,508 of record BKCP01010181.1, read on the forward strand.
GTTCTTTTGCAACTTAATGTATAACATATTTTACATCCCAGTTTTATCAAGTTCACTAGCAAGATCTACTTGAGAGTCAAATGTTTTTCAACGGGGACCCCTCCCGCTGTATTTTGCAGTTCATTGTAGCTCAAGTAGAGAAACAATTCGTGAAGTTGTCGTTCTGAAATCCTGTTTGGAGGCAATTTGCACATATCTGGCTGAAAAGTGTTATCGTTACATTCATTTTCGCAATTCGATCACGCCATTTACATTACTAGTGTTTATTATTATTATTATTATTATTATTATTATTATTATTATTATTATTATTATTATTATTATTATTATTTGTATATATACATTACTTATATAATAAAATATTGAATGCGAAATTAATCTTATATCTTAATTTATTTTATTCTTTACAAAAGGCTTTTCTATTTTATCTACCTTATAAATTTCATGAAAAAAATTAAATATGAGGTTTTATTAGTAAATTAATAACTTTTTACATACTTTTTTTTTATTATGTTAATGCTTTGTTAATTTTCTCTTCTTGTTTGAATATACAAAATGTTATTTTATGATTGCACAATTGAATTATGTTAGTGATTGTCAATAAAGGAGTTAAGTAAAATCAACTCATTTCAGACAAGTTTCAATTTAGATTTGTCATTTAACTTAGTTAAATTTAAAATAATAATTAATGGTCTCTCATAAAAAAAAAATCTATATAATTATAATTGAGTATTATGTACTATAAAGGAAATTTTGGAGCTTTTACTATTTATTTATTCATTGAATGAAAAATATTTTCTCCTTTCTTTTCATTTGTGATTCTTAAGAAATTTCTCAAATTTATTTATAAAATTTAGCTATATTTTATTTTAAATTTCACTGTTTTTATTATGGCGAGTTACATTATTTTTCTTTTTATTTTATTAACTTGAAAAAAATAAAAATAATCAAAGACAATATTTAGCACATTTCGCTTAAGGTCGAATCTGATTATTATTGAAAAAGAAAATCTCTTACCCTTTATGACACCACTTGAGTCGAATAGTGTCACCAAGGAGGCTAGGGTCAGCGCAAGTGGGCTTGCCGTTGACCTGATTGTAAGAGCACATTAGGCTTGCAACTTTTCCTTCAGTCACACAAGCCTTGAAAGGCACATTGTATGTTTCCTCCAAGTCTTGTTGGGTTACCTGCTTGAGATTAAGTTGTAGGCTAATCATTAAGGATCAGAATTTTTGGCTTGCAACAATAATTATATATTTGATTATTTTCTAAGCGCGCGCGCGCGCACACACACACACACACACACACACATATATATATATATATATATATTGTTACCACAATGAAATGTAACTGCTATTAGACTACGACTATGTTTGACAACCAAATAAATTAGAAGCTAACTTATTCGGTTATTACATAAGTTTTCTGTATTCAAATAAGTTTTGTTTGGTAAGACGAACTTTAAAAAAAAAAAATTAAGCTTATCTCATAAACTTATTTGGGTAGCTTTTCAAATAAGTTCGTTGAAATTTTTATTTTAGCTAGCTTATCAGCTAATATTATCAAACACTTTTATCATATAAGCAAGTTTTTCAGCTATACATAAGTCATAAGTCATAAGTCATAAGTTTAACGTTATAAGCTCGATAACCACTTATAAGCTATAAGCTAGCTTATCGGCTATCAACTAGTTTTTACCAACATAACCATAAGCTATCAGCTATCAGCTATAAGCTCGAAATTCACTTAAAAAGCTAAAGCTACTACCTCCTATTTTTTTTTTTAAATGTCAATTTGGCTTTACAAATAACAAAATAAATGACATTTTGGATCTGTTGTACATATTTTTTCATTATTACCCTCATTGAGCTAATAAATACCTTACGTCTTTTCATACTTACTCTTCATTTTTTTCTCAAAACATTCATCTTTACTCATTAATGAGGGTTATTATTGGTAAAAAAAATATTCTTAATTATTGTGCAACTTCTCAAAATGACACTTACAAAAAATATGAGGGAGTATAAGCTAACTTATCGGCTAGATTTCCCAAATATAGTCTACATTTATCTGTGTCCCAACTCTTGGGTCACGAAGATAATGACAAAAAAAAAGGAAAATGTCATAAATGTTGGCGACCCAGATCTCAATGTGACCTTGGGTCGCAACCGAGTTTCTTGCTAAGGACACTTGTCTCATTCCCATTTGACAAGTAAATTTTTTAGGTAAGATAAAACCTTGGGAAAAGGACACTTGTCTCAAACAGTTTGTAGAAAGTTAGGAGTTGGGGAGAGATGGGCTTCAGTTGAGCCTGTTGGTGAGGGAGGTGGTCTTTTGCTTCTTTAGGATGATGTTGTACACATTTTGTAGGTTGTTAAATCTTCTTTCTATTTCCAGGTAGAGTTTTAGGATGATGTCAAAGCTAAGTCTTGTTGGGGGATATTTATTTATACATGCACAAACTTAAACCAAAGGAAAGAGTGGTGGAATTTTTTATTACAGAGCAGCCTAAGTCGGGATACTACTGGTTTGTTAGTAGAGATTGCAACTAGATCACCTATCCTAAGAAAAAGAAAGGAGGCAAAACCAGACCCTTGTCTTCCTTCAGTGCCTTTAACAATTTTATAGGATTAGTGGGAATGCATGATTTGGTTTTTTTAAGGCATAAATACACTTGGGGGAAACAACATGCAAGATGAAGGATTTGTTGAAGAGCTATTAGATAGAGTTTACTATTCTCTAGGCTGGCTTTCTCTTTACCAGAATTCCCAAGTCACCAACACTTTCAAAAGCTCTTCTGATCATGGAATTCTAGTACTCAACACAAGCCCTTGGATTAAAGGCTGCAAAAGAAGATTCACCTTTGATAAAAGGTGGCTTCAGAAAGATGGGGTATTTGATGTGGTTAAAAAAAGCCTGGAATTACTATCATACAGGAACCCCCATGTTCTACTTTTAGGAAAAAATCAAGTTCATAAAAATTGGCCTTCTCAAATGGAGATGCAAATGCAGGGCAGAGAATGCAAAGAAAATTGAATCTCTCCACAGGAAATTGGCAAAACTAAGATGGGATGGTGGTCTTAGAGACTGGAAGCTGTGGGATGCAATACAGAAGACGCTGAATGAGACTTACAAATTGGAGGAGCAGCTTTGGCACCAAAAATCCAGAGTAAACTAGCTCAAGCATGGAGACGAGAACACCATGTTCTTCCATGCTCATACTGCTTAGAGAAGAAAAATCAACCAAATTTCCATATTACTTAGCGAAGATTCTTCAATTTCTGAAACCAAAGATGAAATAGCCCACTGTATAGACGACTTTTACACTGCTCTTTTAACCTCTCAAGGTCCTTCTCTGGATCATAATTTGTTGGATGGGTTATACTCTGTGATCACTGATGCTATGAAAACTGAACTTATTACTACTATAGATGAGGAAAAAGTCAAAGCAGCCATTTTCTCCATCTCACCTCACAAAGCCCTGGGTCAGGATGGTATGACTTCTACTTTCTTTCAGCATTTTTAGTCTCTCATTAAAAATGTCTTTCAATCAGGTCAAATACTTACAAGCATAAACCACACACTTATTACTCTCATCCACAAAGTGCATAACTCTGAAAACATCTCCCAATTTAGGCCTATTAGCATCTACAGTGTAACATACAAAGTCATCTACAAAATCCTCTAAAAAAGGCTTAAGTTATGTCTGCCTCATTGCATTAGTGAAAACGGTCTGCATTCATATCAAATAGACAAATTCTGGATAATGTCATAATAGCTCATGAAGTTCTTCATTTACTAAATAGACACATATCAGGAAATTCTTGCTTCATGGGTATTAAGTTAGATATGTCTAAGGAATTTGATAGAGTTGAATGGACTAGTGTAGGAAAATCATGATGAAGCTGAGATTTCATGTCTCCTTTGTGAAATAGATCTTGGCCAGCTTAAACTGAAGCTTCTTTTACCTTTAAAATTAATGGTAGTATGTGGTTATGTGGTTCCAACAAGAGGCATAAGGGAAGAAGATCCGTTATCTCCTTGCATTTTTATATTGGTTTCTGAAATAATTCCTCACATCATTAACAAATTTTCTCAATCTGGTTAACTTAGAGGCATAAAAGTCTGCGAAAACAATCCCACACTTACCCACCTCCTCTTTGCTAATGGCACCTTACTTTTCACAAAAGTAGATAACGACCAAGCCCTTCTTATTCTCAAAATAATGAGCCAATACAATGCTATCACTGACCAATGTATGAATCTTATCCTCATTTTTTAGTAAAAACACCCCGCAGCATACATAAATCAAATTTGTTAAACACTTATGGGTATTAATCCTCAAACCTCTACAAGATACCTAGGGCGATGCCTTCGTATTGATAAATCTAAGCAAGGGACCTCCTTCATTGAAGATTCTGTTAAGAAAAATCTTGCAAATTGGAAAAACAAATATTTGTCTTTTGCAGGCAAGAAATTCTTCTAAAAGAAGTTTTGGAAGCTTTTCCACTGTATTCCATGTTTGGCTTTTTTCTCCCCATGAAGCTATGTGCTAACACTGCAAAACATTTTGCTTCCGTTTGGTGGCCAAATAAAAAGGCAAACAAAGGCTCCAACCAGCGGAAATCATGGAACTTGCTTACTCTACCTTAGGAGAAAGGTGAGTTGGGCTTTCATGATATACACTTTATGAATAAAGCCTTAATAACCAATCAACTTTGGAGACTGTGCAACAATCCTAACCTTCTGGTCAGCAGACTCATCAAAGGAAGGTACTTCCCCCACCCTAACATTCTGTCTGCAAAGATTTAACACAATGGCTTCTGGCTCTGGTCCAGCTGGAGGAAGGCTTTGTTCTAATTTTCCCAGAATATCATCTTCAAAATCAAACATAGGACTGAGGTGCACATATGGTATCACCCCTAGATCCCAGACTTAAAAAGCTTCAATCTTGATCCTCACAACTTCTTTAGGAATGAGCTCACCTGGGTCCATGAACTCTTTGATGATTTAGGATGGAATTGTAATATAGCTTTGGTTCTGAACTATTTTTCACCAGAGGAGTGTCAAGCTATTCTCAACATTAAATGGTTGGACCCTCATGGTAAGGACTTGCTTGTATGAAACTATGGAAAGACTGGTATTCTCTGTTACTTCTGCTAATGAGATGTTGGTTGAGGAAAAATGGAGAAAGTTGGATGTCCTTGAATATAGTAAATTGGTTGATGGTGTTAAGTTTACAAGGAAGATGATTTGGTCCATCAAGACTGAAGGCAAGCTAAAGCATTTCATTTGGAAATGCTTCAGTATAATTCTGCCTGTAAACCAACAACTCATCAAGAGACTATGGTCTATTGATCTTATCTGTAAGACCTATGGTGATGATTTGGAAATCTTAGAGCACCTCCTATTTCACTGCAGTAAATCCAAAAGAGTCTGGGAGATTGCAACTATTTCTTGGGATGGTCTAAAGGGGGAATCTTCTTGCTTTAAACACTGGTGGGTCAAGTTCTGCAACCTGAAGACTTCTCTAATCTCTGAGCATAAAATTCAACTGACAGTCTATTTTCTCTGGTAGTTGTTGAAGGCAAAGAATTTATGGGTTTTCTAAATATGGATTTATGAATTTTCTATAGTTCAGGCTGATTCTTCTTCTTGGCTGGAGTTCTCTTTTTGTTAGCCTGTTGTTTGCAGTTCTTTTTCTTCTTAGTTTCTTGTTGTTTTGGATTGTTGACTACGGTGTTGGAATTTATTTTCTTTGGTTTCTGTTGTTGTAGTGGTAAATCTGCTAGGTTTGGTTGTTTGTTTATTGTGTTTTTGTGTTTCTTTTATGTGTTTTATGTGCATAGTTGAGTCGGATTTTAGGATTTTTTTTAGTCTTGACCGGTCCATTTTATCGTATTTCGTGTGTTCTATGTCTTTCCTTTTATTTTATATTTTTGGCGTACTTTTCCGTGCTTTTTGGTGTCATTTTCAGGTTTTAATCCGAGGGTGAAGAGAAGAGTCGAGCCAAGTCCCAAGAGGCGAGATTTCCAAAGAATTCCGAGTCATTTTCGAAGAGTTTTGAGCCATTGTGTACGAGCTATTTCTATTCCGAGCTTTCCGAGCTGTGTGGATCAAAGTTATCAAAATCAGGCCACGCTCGCGACTTCGCTCCACGACCCGCGACCTCGCGAAATCTCATCGCCCTGCGCCCTGTGCCACTCGCGAGCATGCGAGCTTTTCCGCGACTTCGGAAGTCCCCTCACACACGCTCGCGAGCACGCTAGAGCAGCCGCAATCTCGAGAGTGCCGTTACCGCACGTCCGCGCCTGCGAGATACTTCGCGACATCGAGAGTGTCGTCCCATCTGCCCGTCCGCGCGCGCAAGAATCTCCGCGACTTCGGGAGTATTCCTTTGTCTCGTGCTGGCCCCGCGCCCTCCGAGCACCGAGACCCACGAGTTTATTGGCGACCTCGAGAGTGTCTCATTTAATCTGCGTGTTTCTACTATGTGTTTTTAGCTGGACTATAAATACATTTTGGCCCTTTGCATTTGGAGACACTAGATTTCATTTGTTACTTTATTCTTTTTGGAAATGTCTTTAGTTTTAGATTTCTCTCTAGATTCTCTCTACTCTATGACATCATTTTCCGACGAGTTTTCCGGCGACTATTATTTTGTTCAAGTTCCGAGCTTTTGACTCTGATTTTCATCTAACACACAATAGAAGATTGGGTATTTATTTTTAGAGCTCTTTACTTCGATTTTTGCCTCAGTTTTGCTTATGATGATTATCAATGTGGATTTGAGTGTTTGTTGGATGATGGATATGAAGTTTGGATTTGATCATTGCTCTTGCTTGTGTTAGTAGGGTTTAATTACTTGTCTATCTAGATTAAGGGTTAGGACTCTATTTAGAGCTTAATCACTTAGTTTAGAAGGTTAGGGTTAGTAACCTTGTGCTTATGACTTGCTTATTTCTCTCGGTTGAGTTCGTTTGGTGTTGATGGCATAGAGATTCCGGTAGTATTAATTGCTATATTCTCTTGTTAATTGTTGCTTTCAATTCTTAGTGCAATTAGTGTTAATTCTCCCTCAACCCAAATTGATTAGCATGTTTAGGATTTCAATTTTTCGTCTTGTGTGTTTGGACAATTGAATAGCAACCAAAGCTCCGAATAGCCTTCCTTAGAGAACGACCCGAGTCGAGTAACTCGGTTACCCCATACCCAAAAATCTCTACTAAACATTGTTCAGTGGTAGATTTATCTTTTTCTTTGTGCTAGTGGTTTGTGCTAGTGCGGCTGCAGCAAGAGTCTTTTCTGGTGATTGTAGCTTCAGTCTATGTTGATTAACAACTACTTGCTGCAGTGGTTTATTTTTTTTCATATTCTAAATCGCTAGTTTTAGCGTTCCTCTTTTTCTACCTTCTGGTAGCTCAGGTTGTATATGTGGATTAAAACAGTAGAAAAATAAAGAATAAAAAAAGAAGTCAAGTCACGAGAATGTGGACAATGACCGGTTTTTTCCCAAGTGCTTGCAGCATTCGACCCTGCTTCAACACTACTCTTCCCCTGCCTCGGATAACCCCTCACACTACTCCCATCGCCCCACACGGCAGAGAGCCTCAACGACCAGAAAATCTTACCTGAGAAATTTCATCCTCTTGAGCTACTTCCAATGTGGGCATACAAGTGCTTGAATAATTCACATACCTCTGTGCCGCCTCTTTAGTCGAAGTTCTCTCATTACTAGCACAATTCGAGGTTGAGCTGGTTGCCCTCCACGGTCGTGTCCAGCCAGCCGCTGAGATCTTATTCTTACTATCCTTATCAAACAAACAAAATAGCAGCTCATTGATCCCCTCAATGGCGAACATCTCATCGTCGATCGATGATACCAAATTCTCAAATTCCACAGGTTTTTCGGCCACTATTTCATCTTATTTTCTTGAAAGAATAGGGTTCGTCAAAATGATTTGTTTTTATTTGATACTTTTTGTAATTTTTTCTTTTTATTTTTTAGAAAAAAAAAATCTTTACTATTTTAATTCACATGTTCATTACAACTTCGCAGTGTGGGCGCCACATCATGCCAGATAATTATAAATGGCACCAACCATGCGTCAAATCAACACTTCCGATGGAAATGAGTGGCGGAATCTCAAATTGGGAAAAAATTTCCACAAAAAATAGTGAACGAAGATGGAACTCAAAACAAATGAAGGACGAAAGTGCAACTAGAGAAAACATAATGGAAGAATGTGCAATTTTTCCATAGAAATTATGTGGAAAATTAGTGTAAAATGCAATAATATAAATATATCATTAATGATGTTGCACATACGAACCACGGCATTGAAAATGTAGCGGTTGACTCGGCGCCAAGAATCAAGATCGTAGGCAGTGAAGTGCTTGCAACAAGCGGCGACTTTTAGTCTATTTTTGTTGTCGTTGCCCTGCAAACCCCTCACATAGCTAACAGCGTATCGGGAGGTCATCCACGGGTCCTCACCAGGTGTGTCTTGGCCTCGGCCCCATCGTGGATCTCGAAAAATGTTCACATTCGGGCTCCAAAAGGTTAGCCCGGCTTGGCCTCCATTGTACATTGCCCTGCCCTCCGTAGAAACCGCCTGAAAAGTATATAGCTGATATTTTAGGACACTGTATAAGTTAATTAATAATTAATTTCAATAGAAAAAACTAGAATTATTTGGAAGACATTTTAATTTTATTTTATATTAAATGTTTGAATTATCAATGCAATATTTGTTATAACTGAGTGTTGAGTTACAGCGGGAAACCTATGAACTAAATTGATATGTTTTAGTTCTTGCAATTTCAACTAATAACATAAAACAACAATACAAGACATCTTGACGCGGGAGAAGAATAAGTCAAGGCGAGAGTTGCACTTTCAACAAGGTGAATACACCTCATAATATGCTTATGGATTCAGATGTCTCGTCCCAAAAGGTACAACTACTACATCTCAGAAGTTGTAGCACTTTAAAACGTCCAAGCTCTAACAATCTTGAACAGAGAAATAACTTATGCCTATATATAATGTGTGAGGCTTTCAGATGTGAATAAATCAGATGATGTATGAGTGTGTTATGCAACTCTTGAATTTTTCGATTTATAGGACTTCTGGCTCAAGTAGGAAATTACAACAGAGATCTACCACTTAAGAGCAACCCACTTAAGATTGTCTAGTGGGCATAAAACGGTCAGACTATTTTATCAGTTGTTAAAACACCACTATCATCACATACTCCTCAGGTGGAGTCAAAACGTGTAGATACATTGTATATGCAGAGGTTGACCAAATGGGTTGGGCCAAAACCTAACTAAAATTAGATTTTCTTCTAGGCAATAAAAGTGAAGACAAATTGGCAGCAAAAAGGTTATATCGACTGGGTTAGGGTTGTTATCGAACTGAACACGTTGTGTTTGTTTGTTCAATATTCAAACAAAAAATTTCATGCGTGTTAGTTTGTTTATTGGTTCAACAAGTTCGTGTTCCTTCGTTTATATAGTCGAACTTGTTCATGAACTGTTCGACAAGTTTGTGTTTGTGTTTATATACTTTTTATTTTTTTTAATAGAATAAGAGTTATTTTATTTAATATTTAGTATATATCCATATTTATATATTATATTATATATGTATATACTATACCTTTAATATATAAAATACTAAAATACCTTCTTGTTCGGGAACGCTCGTTTAGTTCGTGAACTTGTTCATGTTCGTTCGATAAGTAAACGAGCATAATTTCATGTTTGAGTTCGGAACGATTACTAAACGAATGAGCCGTTATCAAACACAAACAAACTTTGGTTGCGAACAGTTCATTTTGATAACAACCCTAGACTAGGCTCAATGCCCTAGGCCAACACCACCCAAAACCATCTAAGGTCTCTCAAGTTCAGCCAACAATCTAATTGCAAAGTGGCAATGACCAAGGTCCAAGATCCCAGATACAAGGCTAAAGCCATAGCCCTTACTCGTGCCCGTGCTGATCTGGTTGGACAGAGAGAAAGCATGGGCACGCGTGCGGCCGAAGCCAATACCAACACTTGGTGCATAGATTTAGTTGTTGTGACTTCTACAACTCTCTTTGTTATAATAAAGAGAGCTATCCTCATTTAAGAGTCTAAGGTGGCATATGTCTATTGACCCTTCGAATTCTACAACCAACATTTTACATGTCCATCAATAAATAACTTTAATCTCTTATTTCTCACTCACCAAAAATCAATCTTGATATATATATATATATATATATATATATATATATATATATATATATATAT
>BKCP01010181.1:67220-106958 GCA_008636005.1 Striga asiatica
ATTTTTTTTTTTTTTTATTTACATGAAATCTCACGCTTCTAATATATTATACATATCTGCTCACGAAGTAAGAATCTCTCAAAATCTGAATCCAACTTGTGCCACAGTATCCTTCAAGTATAGATGGGTATATCAAGTATTTAATACCATACTCAATGGTATACTTCAAGTATTTAAGTACCCTTTCAAATCTTTGCAGTGCTTATGACAAGAATTGCTCGTATATCTACTCAATTTATTCATCGGACATGCTAAATCTGGTCGTGTACAATTTGTTAAGTACATCAGACTCCCTATTATCTATGAGTATTCTAACTGAGCTGCTGGTTGACCTTTTTTGGGCTACCAGATGACAAAGGACCATTTAAATTTATTAATAACTTTCTATATATAGCGAGATTGTAACAAGATAATTAGATATTTTGTTTTGATAATCTTTATTCCAAAAATTACATCAGTTATACAAAGATCTTTCATGTCGAAATTTATTTTCAACATTATTTTCGTATCCATTGTTACTTTATGGCTACTCCTCACGATCAACATATCTTCTACATATGGACTTACAACTACAAATGTATTTTGCAATACTCTTAACATAAACACATTTATCACATTCACTGATTTTGAAACCATTTGACAACATCACGTCATCGAAATTCAAATACCATTGTTTCAGAGCTTGCTTTAGTCCGTGCAAGGATTTGATCAAATTCACCTTATTTATCTTGTCCAAGTACTACAAAACTTTCGGTTTGTTCCATGTAAATTTCTTCTTCAAATTTCCATTCTAAAATACCTTTTTAACATTTGCTTGGTGAATCCCAATATTGTGCAAAGCAACAATCAAGATAAGCACTCGTATTGATCTATACACATAACTGGTGAATGGTAAAAATTCATACCTTTATTTATACTTATGAATTGTTCCATCAACTTTATATTTTTTTTTTTTTAGGATTCACTTGCACCATAAAAACTTACAACCTATAGGGAGATCAACCAACTACCAAGTATGATTTTTATATAAAGAAATTTTGCTATCTATAACATTTTCTAGAGTGTTTGATATGGGTTGGGCAGAGCTTCCTTAATGGAACTCGGTTTATCATCTAATATATACATAATAAAATCATGTCCAAATGTTTTTGTTGTTTTACCATTTTACCACGTCTTAATTCTTTATTTTTTATTCAATATCATCTGGTACAGAACAACTAATAGTTTCATATGTCCTTTTATTAAAACTAGATTCTGCATTTTCCTTAAGAAGAAAAATATTTTCAAAGAATATAGCATTCGTTGACTCAACTGTTGTACTAACATTACCTCCGGATTTTTTTTATGAACCGAAAATCTATTTCAAAGAATATAGCATTCTTTGACTCAATTGTTATACCAACAGATACCTCTGGATTTTTTTTATGAACTGAAAATCTGTACGCCATACTATTGTACACATATCCAACAACAATACAATTGATTGTCTTAGGTTTAATTCTCATTTGTTTGGGTTCAGAAACTGAAACCTTAACCAAACACCCCCACACTTTTAGGTATTTATAAGACAACTTACGTTTTTGTCACATTTCGTAAAGAGTCTCATTTTTCCTTTAAGCGATATTTTATTACGAAGATGATTTGTTGTTAAAACAGCTATCCCCCATATTTTTTTTGTGGTAATCCCAAATTTATCAACATGGCATTTATCATTTCTTTTAATGTTTGGTTCTTGTATTCAACAACACCGTTCAATTGTGGAGAATAGTGTGTCGTCGTCTGATGAGTTATGCCATATTCATAACATATTTGTTAAAAATGAGCTACATACTCCTCACTTCTATCACTTTGTATTATTTTAATTCTTTTGCTGAGTTGATCTTCAACTTCGATCTTAAAATCTTTAAACATCTCTATAGTCTCTTCTTTGCTTCTTAACTGGTATAAGTAACAAAACCTTGTGCAATCATCGATAAAAGTTATAGAATACTTTTTAACCATTTTTGTTTGTACAATTTTTAAATCACATACATTAGTATAGATTAAATCCAAAGGTTTTCATCCATTTTGGCTTGAACAAAAATTTCACATTTTTTATGTGACTCAATTTTTAAGAATTAATTCTAAATTCATCGACCGTTTAATTTTATCTAGACTTAAATTTTTGAATCCAATATACAATAAATCACATTGATATAAACAAAAATGGGCTTTCTATTATCATTGGAAACAGTTACACGGCTCATAGACATTACATTCATTTTGAACAATCCTTTGTCGTGATAGTGATCCAGAGACAAAATTCTTACGGATGACCTAGACATGCACAATGTTGTAGCAAAATATATTTTTACCGAGCACCGAATCGAAAGATTCGTTTTCCGGGTCGATCTCTCAAGGAAGGTTAGCCGGATATAATTGTTCGATTATTCAATCACAAAAGAAGATAAAAAAAAAAAAAATCCTAAACACTCTATTTTCAATATTTGGGGTTTCAATTATCAACTACCAACTTTAAATTAAATTAAGCACGAAATGAACAGTACGAATTTACTGAGAATTTAGAGAGCTAGGGAATCGGGGATAATTGTTTTCGGTTCTAACACAATCATCGGCATTCAATTGCTCGGTTAGAGGAAGTGAATCATCTTTCGTTTAGAGGTTCACTCTCAATAACTCTTCGTAACAAGAGAGTGAACGTTAACGATTAACTATCAATTCCAACAACTCATAGATTATACGCTTCCGAACAAATCTATTCTAAACGAGCCTAATTCTACCAACGTCTCCCCTCTCGGTTCTACACGTTGATTATCTAGGCTAGAAAGGTGATCAATCTCCTAACCCTATGGTTCACACAACTCGAATAGACATGAACAATCAAAAGCACTCAATTATAACGAACCTAATCAATCATCCCCTATCCCTAGCGAGTGAATTTAGCTACTCATATGGAATTCAACATCAACAATCACACAAACCCAAGCCATCATCATCAACAAGTAATTGAGAAGAAATAACTTACGATTTATATAGAGAATCCAATGTCAAATTCAATGAACAATCCAAATCCCAAGCGTAGAAAAGGAGTTTTTAATCTCAAGAACCAATCAAAGTGCAAAAAGAAAGAAAAGGAATCGTTTTTTCTCCAGAGAGAACGTAAAAACAAGGTTGGAATCGTGAATAATGAACCCTAGGGTCAAATTCTGCTCTAAAAATCCCGACCTCGAAATTCGCGCCCGACTAAGTCGCGACTCGCGACTCAAGTCGCGAGTCGCGAGATGGACTTTTCATGGGTCGCGAGTCGCGACTTCCTCGCGAGTCGCGCGTCGACTTCTTCTTTAAATTCAGGGGTTTGGTCGCGACCTGGCTCGCGAGTCGCGACATCATCTCGCGAGTCGCGACTCGTTCTTCGAAATCTTGTTTAGCTCCAGTTTTTCTCGCGGGTCGCGACATGCTCGCGAGTCGCGACCCGAGTCGCGAGTCGCGAAACTACTCGCGAGTCGCGAGAATTCCTGGGAAGAGATTCTGCTCGGTTTTCCGGTCCTCTTCGTCGTGTTCTTGGCTCGGCCAATGGGAATTCTCGATACCACGGTCTCGGCTCAAACAGTTCCATCCTCGACCGACACAACCTACCTCCTGAAAACACAAATACAGAAAAACACGAAGCAAAACACGGCAAAAAGATACAAAAATATAAACTAAAGACAAAAACACAAAACGAACGAAATGGACCAAATAAACTATAAAAATCCTACAAATGGGGGGAAACAAAAAGAAAATAAACATAAAATAAAGACACAAAAATGGGACAAACAACTCCCCCACACTAAGACCTTTGTTCGTCCCGAACAAAGAGAAAAGAAGAGAGAAGACAAGAAAAGAAAAGAAAAGACACGAAACAAGAAACGAGTCTGGACATCAGTCGATAACAAGATAAGTCTCAACACGTTCAACTTCAACAATGAGCATTCAAATGGCACATACGAACATAACACGACTACATGCTTGATCGCTAAACTTCAATATGACGTCCACTCAAATATGGGAATGTATATGTGTGCCTCACTCACTTTCTTATACAGATAAAGATATGGATGCACTCAAATTGGTCAATAACAAGTTCAATCATAAGCTTGCCCATTGTCTAACTTCTACTCTAAACCAATCAAAAACTGCAACTAGTGAATCAAAAGGTCTTTCAGGGTTGTAACGTAGGCTCTTTGGACAGGTAGGATAAATATAGGCTAAGTGGCTCGAATATAATTCAAACTCCTAACCCAAGAATGCACGCTCATCCGGTTACTCAAACAAACCGGACCTCCCCCACACTTCTCCTAAAAACACACATTTACACCCAACTTATTTTGGTTTTTTTTTTTTTTTTGTTTTTTTTTTCTTTTCGCGACCCTATTTGGTCACTTTTTTTTCTTTTTTTTGTGTAAACCTCTTTGGACAATGACAATCCATTCGGTTACATTTTTTTTTTTTTTTTTTTTGAATATAAACAAACTCCACAATTATCCCCTCCCATTCTCAACCCGAAACTCAATAATGTCATCATCACGGGGTTATAAAAGAAAACAATTAGGCTCAAAAGGGCAACTAGGGAATAACTGCAGAAAAAACAAGGATAGAAAGATACAAAAAATGCCTTAATCATATTCACAGTTCACAACTCAGATTGATTCATTTCGAAGCAGACTCAGGGCAAGTTCTAATCAAACAAGAGCATGACCAATGTATCTCAAGAAAGAAATAGGGCTCAAACCTCACTAGGCAAATATATGAGTGTCACTCAAAGTCATTAACCAAGCATTACATCATGCTATGCCATACAATACCATCATCACAACTCATCGAATTCATAAAACATGTCTTAACTCATCATGCATTTTCCAAGTACAGACTCAAAACACATAAATCCTACACTAGACTGGTCCACAAGCAAAAGAAAGAAATAAAACACACCCTAAAACAAGAAAAACAACTAGACCTGGTTAATCATGCAGCCACATAAACTCCCCCACACTGAAAATCAGACAATGTCCCCATTGTCGATCCGCAGCGAAAGGAAGATGTACGTACACAATCAACCGACAAGACACAACAAAGAGAAAAGACAAAAGAGAAACAAAATAAAGAGAAAAGAAAAAGAAAAGCTAACCAACACAGTGACAAGTCACTGTGGTCCACGAGGAGGAGAAGGAGGAGGTGGATAGGGCTGGTCGGTGCCGGAGCGCCACTGTGTGTAACGCTCGTCCCACTGGTTCTGCCACAGCTCAATAGCCTGAAAACGGGCATTGATATCCCGCATGTCACTATCGTAGCGGCTCTCGTAAGCCGTCCACCATGGAGGAGGCTGGGACCACCAAGCAGGTGGAGCAGATGGCTCCGCTGGTCGTGGAGGTGAACGTGTGGGCCGTGGCTCCCAGGAATCAGCCTCGGGGGTCGGGTGCCAAGCGTCAGGAGGCGGAAGGCGATGGTCCTCGTCGATAAGAGCCTGGTCGTGCTCCATCCCCTCCGTCTCGTGGGTATCCTCAGTCGCCTGCCGAGGACGAGACGATCCTGCTTCAGCCGCGGAGGCGGCCGCAGCCACCTTCTTCATGTAGGTGAGGTAGGCCGGGCGCTTCTCATAAACCTCAAAGGCGCGACGATTAAGAAGGAGGCCCGCATGACTGAGCTCGTAATAGTCAATGAAACGCATACTCGAGGGAAGGCTGCCAGACGCCTCCGGGTCATCCCCGAAATGCAAAGCCAAGGCGGTCACTATATGACCAAAGCAAGCAGCCGCTCTCTTGTTCCGGATGATGGCCCGACACTCCTCCTTAAAAATATATAAGATATCCCGGTCCTTCCTCGCGATCATGGCCCACAACAGAGCGAGGTCAATCTGAGTGACCTTGTTGGCCTCCTTCTTCCCGAACACACCGTAGCACAGAAATTTGTGCATCACGGCGACAGCACCGTCCTTGATAAGGCTATTAGGCAAGCCCTGGGAGTCCCACACCGTGTCAGGAGAAAGCTGGGGCCAGAAAACATCCAGATACATGCCCTCATTCGTTCGTGCGCCACCCGAGTGGAGACCCACGACCTCCTCCATGATGGCGAGGGTGATGATCCTCTCCGTCCCAAGTAGACGGCACGTCATATAGTCCTCGGTCGCCGGCATCTCGAGAGTACTGAAAAACTCGAGAGTAAGGTTGCGGTACGTCGGGTGGACCAAGCGGGCATAATCCTTCAAGCGCAGTGCGGCAAGATGGGACTCGACGGTTCCTAAAATCCCAAGATCGGAGAGTAAGGTGAAGTCAAACGTCTTGGACTTCAAGACTTCCTTTTTCGCGAGCCGGGCATAAACCTCCCCCTCTCGTTCGGAGAGAATAAGAAATGGAGCATCATAGACAGCCCGTAGATCGACCGGCTCGTCCTGAGAAGCAGAAGACTCTCCGACAGTTTTCTTACGCTTACTACCGGCCCCTTTACGCACCATTGTGAAAATGAGCGTCACTTAGGCAAACAATCGAACACGTTATGGGCAAGAACCGGAGTTTGGAGTTGTGGCAAAAACAAGAATGGAGGAGCCCCAAAATGCCGTAAATTCACTTCAATGAAGCACCAATCAACCCAAACAATTTCAGAACTTCGCGAAATAACACGAAATAAGATTACCGGGCGGTGAAACGCGAGTGTGCTACGAAAGAGCGCGAATAGACTGAGGCCGGGTGTAGGGAAGCCGGCAGGTCGTGGTCGCAGTCGGTTGGAGGAGGTGCTCGGTGGCAGCCGGAATCGATGGTGGCCTGGTCGGAGCTGTGAACAGACGCCAGAGGTTGTGAGTCGGAAATCGCAATTGACGGGGAGATGACCTAGGGTTCCCAAAATCGCGTCACAAGAGGGAGGAAGTAAAACTAGTGAACCGCCGATGGAGGGTCGCCGGAGGTCGAGGGTTGAACGGAGAAGACGGCGGTGGTCGGCGTTAAGAGACGGATGTACCGTCGCGAGGGCGAGAGAGAGAAAGAGCCGGCAGAGCACTGTCGCGAGACGGAGGGGCCGTGGACGAATTCGCCGTGAAGTCGTGGGGTCGGAGATGGTGAACTGCTCGTTGGTAGCCGGCGAAGAGAGTGGAATGGTGGATGAAGATTCCGGTGATGAAGGTTCGAACGGAGGTCGGAGAAGACGACGGCGAGAAGGGAACTAGGGTTCCCGAAATCGCGTGGAGAGAGAAACTGCGCGAGGTGAGGCGCCTGGGTTCGTCGCCGGCGGGAGAGAAGCTGCCGGAGGAGAAAGGGACGGAGCGCCGGTGGTGGGTGGCCGGAGGTGCGAACGATTTGGGAAGAAGGATCGACGGTCGCGAGTGATTTGGGAGGTAACGTCGCGAGAGAAAGTGAGAGTCTGCACAAAAAGGAGAAGAAAATCGTCAATTTCAATAGCAAGATAAGTCGCGACTCGCGACAAAACTCGCGAGTCGCGAGAAAAACTGCAAGCAACTTTAAATTTTCTGGGGTTACTCGCGACTCGCGACAACCATCGCGAGTCGCGACTTTTCAGCTCGCGAGTCGCGAAAATTATTGGGACAGATGACCTATTTTGCGAGCTAACTCGCGAGTCGCGACCCCTTTTTTTTTTTTTTTATATGGAATCAGAATCGATATATAAATATATATATATACACATAGTACAATAAACGCTATGCCGTTAATCAAGGATACGCGGGGTCGCCGAGACTGATGGTCTCGACGTGATACTTCCCAAACTCCCCATCAAAGTAAGGCTTCACTCGTTGCCCGTTCACCGTAAACATCTCGCCATTTGCTGGATTCCGGAGTCGGACGGCTCCAAAACTCAGCACCTCATCAATAATATATGGGCCACTCCACCGGGATTTGAGTTTGCCTGGAAATAGACGAAGTCGAGAGTTGTAGAGAAGCACTTGCATGCCCGGTACTAGCTCCTTCCGGACAATGTGAGCATCATGGAGTCTCTTCACCTTGTCTTTGTAGATTTTGGCATTCTCATATGCTTCGTTCCTTCTTTCTTCCAACTCCGATAGTTGCAACAGCCTGGCTTTCCCGGCTGCATCCAGATCAAGGTTCGTCTTCTTAATGGCCCACAAGGCCTTGTGCTCAATCTCCACTGGTAAGTGGCATGACTTCCCATAAACGAGTCTGAAAGGGCTCATTCCCAAAACGCCTTTGTATGCTGTTCGTTGGGCCCATAAAGCGTCATCAAGCCGGCTCGACCAATCCTTCCTCGATGAGTTGACCGTCTTCTCTAAGATGGTCTTTATCTGCTTATTGCTTGTCTCCGCCTGGCCCGAGGTTTGTGGGTGATAGGGAGTAGCCACTTTATGTGATATGCAATACTTCTTCATCAGCTTCTCGAAAAGCTTGTTGCAAAAGTGCTTCCCTCCATCACTCACAATTGCTCTTGGGAACCCAAACCTACTCAATATATACCCTTGCACAAACTTGATCACGATATTAGCATCACATGTCTTTGTGGGGATAGCCTCAACCCACTTAGACACGTAATCTACGGCAAGTAAAATGTACTCATAGCCATTAGACTTGGGAAATGGTCCCATAAAATCAATGCCCCAGACATCAAAAATTTCGACTTGAAGGTTATTAGTCAAGGGCATCTCATTTCTGCGACCTATATTCCCAGTTCTTTGGCATCGATCACAAGAGCGACAAAAAGTGTGGGCATCTTTGAAAAGTGATGGCCAGAACAAACCTGATTGTAGTACCTTAAAGGCGGTTTTCTGACCGCCAAAGTGGCCTCCACAGTGGAACTCATGGCAAAATGTAAGGACATCGCCTTGCTCCTCTTCCGGTACACATCTCCTAAGCACCACGTCCTTTCCCATCTTGTAAAGGAACGGTTCATCCCAGAAGTAGTCCCTACACACAGAAATAAAACGCTTTCTCTCTTGGGAAGAGAGGTCAGGCCGCAATTTCCCACAACACAAAAAATTCACAATGTCAGCATACCAAGCACTTTTCGACACTTCATGCGCATGCTCATAAGGAAAATTATCATTAATAGAATGATGCACAATCGATGAAGATGATGAGTCAGATGGGACTATGCGTGACAAGTGATCAGCAACTACATTCTCACAGCCTTTCCTATCTCTAATGTCCACATCGAACTCTTGCAGTAACAAAATCCACCGGATGAGCCTTGGTTTAGAATGAGTTTTGCTCAAAAGGTACTTCAAAGCCGCATGGTCGGAGTGAATAATGACCTTAGATCCCAAAATATAAGATCTAAATTTTTCTAGTGAAAAGACCACGGCTAGAAGTTCCTTCTCGGTGGTGGTGTAATTCTGTTGGGCCCCATTAAGAGTCAAACTAGCATAATAAATCACTCTAAGCAACTTATCAACTCGTTGACCCAAAACGGCGCCCACTGCAAGGTTAGATGCATCACACATAATTTCAAAAGGAAGTGACCAATCAGGGGCAATAACAATAGGGGCACTCACAAGCTTGTTCTTTAATTCATTAAAAGCACTCAAGCAAGCATCATCAAAAATAAATGGTACATCCTGAGCAAGCAAGTGGCATAATGGTTGACTAATTTTCGAAAAGTCCTTAATAAAACGCCTATAAAACCCCGCATGCCCCAAGAAACTCCTAATCCCCTTAACATTCACAGGGGGGGGAAGTTTTTCAATAACATCTATCTTAGCCTTGTCTACCTCCATCCCCCTACTAGAAACAACATGGCCTAAAACAACGCCACTCCTAACCATGAAATGACTCTTCTCCCAACTCAGAGTTAAATTAGACTCAATGCAACGCTCAAGGACACGAGATAAATTATGGAGACAATGAGAAAATGAATCACCGAAGATAGAGAAGTCATCCATAAATACCTGTAGGCAGTCCTCAAGCATGTCCGAGAAGATGGAGAACATGCACCTCTGAAATGTACCCGGTGCATTGCATAGACCAAAGGGCATCCGTCTGAACGCGAAAGTGCCAAAGGGGCACGTGAAAGTCGTCTTTGGCTGATCCTCAGGTGCAATGGCTACTTGGTAGTAGCCGGAGAGTCCATCCAAAAAGCAGTAGAACTGATGGCCCGAAAGACGGTCAAGGATCTGGTCAATGAATGGCAACGGGAAGTGGTCCTTCTTTGTCACAGCATTCAGTCGCCTATAATCAACACACATGCGCCACCCAGTAGTGATGCGGGTGGGGACCAACTCCTTCTTATCATTCTCGACCACGGTTATGCCCCCCTTCTTGGGCACCACATGGATTGGACTGACCCA
Source organism: Striga asiatica (assembly GCA_008636005.1). Taxonomy (NCBI): domain Eukaryota; kingdom Viridiplantae; phylum Streptophyta; class Magnoliopsida; order Lamiales; family Orobanchaceae; genus Striga; species Striga asiatica. Next base: position 77,500 of record BKCP01010181.1, read on the forward strand.
CTCACTGCTCGCCACTGGATAGATCAACCCTTCAGAGAAAAGCTTCAACACCTCCTTCTTGACCACCTCCATCATATTCGGGTTTAGCCGGCGTTGGCTATCGCGAAAAGGTTTGGCTCCCTCCTCCAAGATAATCCGGTGCATGCATGTAGATGGACTGATCCCTTTGATGTCTCCCAGACTCCACCCGATTGCTTTTTGGTTCTTCCGGAGCATAGCAATCAGCTCCTCTTCTTCCTCACGGTCAAGCTCGGCAAAAATGATCACCGGTTTCTGTTGGGCATCATCCAAGAAGACATACTTAAGGTGCTTGGGCAGCTCCTTAAGCTCAAGTGTGGCCTCAGCTCGGGAATGGCCTTCTCCCACTTCAAAGAGCTCAACTGTAGGCTCATCCTCATCCTCAACAGCTTGCATTGATACTTCCTCATACTCGTGAATCACCATCTCATCAACAAATGGGTCGGCTAGGTCAATGAAAGCGCACTCTTCTACAAAATTCACTGAGGAAGCAGACATGGCTCGTCGAACGGAAATAGACACCGACTCTCCCAAAACGGTCATGTTCAGGGTCCCATTCTTCACATCAATAAGTGTATTCGTGGTCGCCATGAAAGGTCTCCCGAGAAGGATGGTGTGATCCTTCCCATTCTCGTGCACATCTCCAACGTCTAAGACAACGAAGTCGACAGGAATGATAAGCTTACCCACCTTCACGAGAACATCCTCGACTATCCCCTTCGGATACCGTATGGAACGGTCCGCTAACTGGAGGCACATGCGGGTCGGCCTCAACTCCCCAAGGTCGAGCCTCTGAAAAATCGAAAAGGGCATGAGATTTATTCCGGCTCCGAGATCAAGCATCCCTGAAGCTACCTTCCCGTTTCCCAAGGCTATCTGGATAATGAAACCACCGGGGTCACGTTCCTTCTTGGGCAAGTCGTGCTGCATGGCACTTGCCGCCTCATACACCACCACCTTCTCTCCATCCTCAAACTTCCTCTTCTTGGTCACCAAGTCCTTAAAAAACTTCCCATAGGATGGCATATTCTTGATCACGTCAAGGAGGGGCAAGTTAACATTTACCTTGGAGAGCATACTGAAAAGATCCCGAAACTGCTTCTCTTGCTTCTCGTTCCTAAGTCGGTCCGGAAAAGGGATACGCGGCTTGTATGGATTGGGCGACTTATGTAGCACCGACTCTTCTGTCTCCTTTCCCGGCTCTGCTTCCTGGATCTTTTCTGAATGAGTCTCCTTATCTTCGGGCTCGGGCATCTGTACTTTGTTGTCCACCTCCTTCCCGCTTCTAAGTACAGTGATGGCTTTAGCGTCCTCGGGCTGACTAGGCAACTTCCCTTTGTTCATCTCGGTCTCAATAGTTCCGACCCGAGTAGCCAGTTGGCCTAACTGTGTCTCAATGCGCTTGATGGAGGCATCCTGATTGACATCTCGCTGCTCTCTGTTAGCCATAAACTGAAGGATTTTGGCAACATCGTCTTGAATGTTTGAACTTGACCCGGCTTCTGGTCCCCTCTGCTGCTGCTGCTGTGGCTGGTAGTTCGGACGGGGCACAAAGTTGGGTCGAGGTTGTTGCTGCATGAAATTTGGACGGGGTGGCTGAAGGGTGTTCGAGTTGTTCGACCATGAGAAAGCTGGGTGATTCCGCCATCCTGGATTGTACGTATTCGAATATGGGTCATTGCCAGGCCGGGCTTGGTATCCTTGTAAGGCACTGGCATCTGCATACTGCTCACCGAACTCCTGGTCGAAAGCTGAAGGGCACACTTCAGACCTATGGCCTGGGACTCCACAAGCCCCACACGTGTCAATGGCCATGGTCTGAACCGGCTGAGCTCCTCGTGCATTAAGTAGACGCATCTGCTCTGTGAGCTCGGCTAACTGCTGGGCCATCACATTGCTTCCCGGCCCGACCTCGTTCACTACCACTCTCTTCCCTCGGCTGCTCTTCTGCGACGAGTTCGTGCTCATCGTCTCAAAAATTGCAAACATCTCCTCAGCTGTCTTTGCTCCAATATCTCCTCCAGCCGCATTGTCAACCATATACTGCAAGTTTTGATGGAGGGAGTCGTAGAAGCAGTTGATCAGTAGCCCCGGAGAGAGGTTGTGATGAGGACACTGCCGCTGGAGATCCTTGAACCGCTCCCAAGCCTCGTGAAGAGGCTCGTTCGGTAGTTGAGCAAATGAGACGATCTGCGACCGGAGCTCCTGGGTCTTCTGATGGGAGTAGTACCTCCCAATGAACTTCGTGTATACGTCAGTCCAGGTAGTGAGAGAGTCCGGTGCGAGGGTCATGAACCAGGACTTGGCCCGGTCCTTCAGTGTCTCTGGAAAACACCTCATCTTCAGTTGCTCTTCTGTAAGCCCGTGGAGAGGGAAGGTCTGTAGCACATTGTAGAATTCCCGAATGAAGTTAAGCGGGTCTTCATTCGGGAGCCCGTGAAAGGATGGCAGCTGGTTGTAATGGATCATCTTAAGCTCGTAGTTCCGAGCTTCTTGTGGCAACCGGATGCATGAGGTCATCGGCCCAATTGTCGGATGGGCGAGGTCTCGAAGGGTGTTACGAGGCAGTTGTTGCTGTTGTTCATCCATGATGACGTTGCTGCCTTCTGACGATTTCGGGGAGTGCTCGGTTCCTTCGTTAGATTCGAGAGTGAGCTCTTCCAGCAGCTCCCTCAGGCTCTCGTTGACTGATTTGTTGATCGGAGATAGCAATTTGCGTCCACTCCTGGTACGCATACACTAAGACCAACAAGGGTTACGAGCACCAATGATAAAAACAAAATAAAACACGAATTTACACCTAACAAATAAAAAGAAATCAAGAGAAACACGGAAACAAGCAAAATCACAAGAATCAAGAGAAACACTAAAAACAAGATGAATAGGCGCACAATTATAATCCTAAACCTTCCCCGGCAACGGCGCCAATTTTGTTGTAGCAAAATATATTTTTACCGAGTACCGAATCGAAAGATTCGTTTCCCGGGTCGATCTCTCAAGGAAGGTTAGCCGGATATAATTGTTCAATTATTCAATCACAAAAGAAGATAAAAATCCTAAACACTCTATTATCAATATTTGGGGTTTCAATTATCAACTACCAACTTTAAATTAAATAAAGCACGAAATGAACAGTAACGAATTAACTGAGGATTTAAAGAGCTAGGGAATCGGGGATAATTGTTTTCGGTTCTAACACAATCACCGGCATTCAATTGCTCGGTTAAAGGAAGTGAATCGTCTTTCGTTTAGAGGTTCACTCTCAATAACTCTTCGTAACAAGAGAGTGAACGTTAACGATTAACTATCAATTCCAACAACTCATAGATTATACGCTTCCGAACAAATCTATTCTAAACGAGCCTAATTCTACCAACGTCTCCCCTCTCGGTTCTACACGTTGATTATCTAGGCTAGAAAGGTGATCAATCTCCTAACCCTATGGTTCACACAACTCGAATAGACATGAACAATCAAAAGCACTCAATTATAACGAACCTAATCAATCATCCCCTATCCCTAGCGAGTGAATTTAGCTACTCATATGGAATTCAACATCAACAATCACACAAACCCAAGCCATCATCATCAACAAGTAATTGAGAAGAAATAACTTACGATTTATATAGAGAATCCAATGTCAAATTCAATGAACAATCCAAATCCCAAGCGTAGAAAAGGAGTTTTTAATCTCAAGAACCAATCAAAGTGCAAAAAGAAAGAAAAGGAATCGTTTTTTCTCCAGAGAGAACGTAAAAACAAGGTTGGAATCGTGAATAATGAACCCTAGGGTCAAATTCTGCTCTAAAAATCCCGACCTCGAAATTCGCGCCCGACTAAGTCGCGACTCGCGACTCAAGTCGCGAGTCGCGAGATGGACTTTTCATGGGTCGCGAGTCGCGACATCCTCGCGAGTCGCGCGTCGACTTCTTCTTTAAATTCAGGGGTTTGGTCGCGACCTGGCTCGCGAGTCGCGACATCATCTCGCGAGTCGCGACTCGTTCTTCGAAATCTTGTTTAGCTCCAGTTTTTCTCGCGGGTCGCGACATGCTCGCGAGTCGCGACCCGAGTCGCGAGTCGCGAAACTACTCGCGAGTCGCGAGAATTCCTGGGAAGAGATTCTGCTCGGTTTTCCGGTCCTCTTCGTCGTGTTCCTGGCTCGGCCAATGGGAATTCTCGATACCACGGTCTCGGCTCAAACAGTTCCATCCTCGACCGACACAACCTACCTCCTGAAAACACAAATACAGAAAAACACGAAGCAAAACACGGCAAAAAGATACAAAAATATAAACTAAAGACAAAAACACAAAACGAACGAAATGGACCAAATAAACTATAAAAATCCTACAAATGGGGGGAAACAAAAAGAAAATAAACATAAAATAAAGACACAAAAATGGGACAAACACACAACATTCGTAAGCTTCAACTATTTTCTAGAAGTTAGCTTCAGCACCACAGTGCCAACTTCAACCACATCGGACGAGGAGGAGTTGATGTATAGTTTCCAACCAATCTAAGGAGTGTAGTTTGAAACTAGCCCTTATCGGAATAGACAGAACGAGTGGTACCAGTAGCAATTTACTACTCCATTGGATTATCCACAACATTGGCTTCAAACACTAAAACCTACATATCACAAGAGGCTTCTACTTGATCGAGTTTTCTTGCTCCAACAAGTTAGCACGAGCTTCTATCATCCGTGATTTACCCAAAGACTTAAAGTTATCCTCTTCATGATGAAGTTAAAAAAGTAGGTCTTCAATACTCATTCCCTTTTTTGTATGCTTGGTGTAGTTCGTGAAATCTTTTCAACCCGGTAGCAGTTTCTCGACCAGAACCGCAACTTAGAACGACTTGCTCAAAGTCATTCCTTCAGCTTGGATCTCGTGCAAGATGAGTTGAAACTTTTCACTTGAGACATGACGGTCTTGGAGTCAACCATCTTGAAGTCCAGAAACTTGTCGATGATGAATGTCTTTTCCCCAACATTTGTTGTGTTTTACTTATTCTCCGAAGCAGCCCAAAGCTCTTTGATATAACTCATATATCTATACATATTGTACGACTTGTTACTATGTCCGTTCAGGACATAGTTCCGAAAATGGTATTCACCTTGATGGGTCCTCTCCTAGATCTTAAATTGAACTGGACTAATTGAGCTCCGATTTGCCTGAACCGCGTCTGAATCGCCACGAACACCTACAAGCACTCAACGGCGGAGGGGTTTCCAGCGTAGAGCCTCCGATGCTTAAGTCAGTCTCAATAAGAGAGAGAGATGCTCTGCAGAAAGAGCAGTCTAAAATGTATAAAGAGTGTAAAGTTGGGAAATTGTGGTACCTCAACTCCTTTTATAGGAGAAATACCTGCCTCGAGTGTCTTGCCCGAGTGCCCGCGATCAGCCTGCCCGGCTGCCCGGATCTTTCGTGGTTATTCATATCCTAATCACTTCTTTCTCAGATCCTAATCAGCTTAACATTTCATCTTATCCTTTAAAGATTCATCCTTATTCACTAAGCCTGCTAAGTAATGAGGTATAGTTCCTTGGTGTGGAACTTGAGTAATGAGACGAGTGAGGTGAGTGCAGTCGACCTTGAACTGCGAGATGGGTGAAGCCGACCTCGAGCTGCAAAGTGAATGCAGTCGACCTCAAGATATGAGAGGTCGACTATCATTCCTCATGTTTGATAAAAAGGGAGTTGTTATCATTAATCTTTTCTCATCTCCGACCGTTCTCGAGCTGCTCGACTCCTTGTTGATATTGAGCTATTCTGTGCTTCAAGTCGGTCTCATTAGCCAATCTCGCAAGTCGACTCGAGGCCCTTAAGTCCCTATCCCATAAATTGACTTAGGAAACTCGAGTTACGATCATTTCGACGATTATAACAGGTCGGTATGCTTAAATCGAATCGTCATAGGCAACTCGATTTATTGCCCGGTCGAACTGTCAACACTGGTCTACAAGTATGGCTATATCACACCTTTCCCCCCAAGCATCATACCCAGTTGTAGTTTAGGCGTTGGACTCATTTTCAACAATAACAAGGGGGTCGTCCTTTAGGTACTTCACCAAACCCAAGTTGGTTCAATAAAAATGTATCTTTGAGAAACAAGGTTGTTGATCAGTTGAGGTTGTTGAAGTTGCTTAGTATTTGGTCCATCTACAGCTGATGCCATCAATTCCATAGGTACAGATATTTGTCTTGCAATTGTTACAAACTTAGTGTCGAGTTACAACGAGAACCCTATAAACTGAAATGATATGTTTCAGTTATTATAATTTGAGCGAATACCGGAAAACAACAGTAGGAGAAATCTTGATGCAAGAAGAGAATAAGCCAAGGCGAGAGTTGCTCTTTATGCAAGATGAATGGGTTTTTTAATGTGATGACTGAATCAGGTATCTCGTTTTCAGAGATACAATGGCTACGTCTCGGTAAGTTGTAGCACTTTCAAACTTCCAAGCTCCGGAGAATTTGAACGGAGCAAGAATTGAGCACTATGTATGATGCATGAGGCTTTCAATGTCAAGAGTTCAAATGATGTATAACTATGTTCTGCAACTCTAGACCTGTCATATTTATAGGACTTCTGGCTCAGGTAGGGAATTACAACAGTCACCTGCCACTTATGGCAAATATCAATCCACTTAAAGTTGTTCTAACGGGCATAAAACAGCCAGATCCTTTTATCTCGTGTTAAAACAACACTATCTTCACTTACTCCTCAAGTGGAGCCAAAATATCTAGATACATTGCATCTGTAGAGGTCCAAATGGGTTCAGCAAGAACCGGTGTTCTAAAAGTCGCTAGGCGCTCGACCAGCGCCTAAGCAGGGCCTAGAAATCAATATTAAATACTTTATTTTTAACTATTTACAAAATAAAACTATCTCAACTTATAATAAATCCACGCACCTAAGTCGAAATGATAATTTTAATATATTTTAAAGAAAATATTATAACAAAATAATATAATTAGTATTCAAAAAAAAAAATGAAAAATTGTCGTCGAGCCCGCCTAGGAGCACCTGGATCCGCCTATGCCAGCCTAGGCGCCGCCTAATCATCTGGCCTGGGAGCCCGCCAAGTCCGCCTTCGGCCAATTTGTGCAAATCGGAGGCGGTCGGGCACCGCCTAGGCTGATTTTTAGAACAGTGGTAAAAACTTAATTGAAATTGGATTTTTTTCTAGGTTAGAAAAGTGTAAATAAATTTGTATAAAAAAAAATTATAGGGGTTGGACCCAAGCCCAACATCGGCTCGAACCATCCAAGTCCAACCCACAGTGCAATTGTCAAGGACCAAGAACCAAGATTCTAGATACAAAGCCAAGGCCAAGGCTAGTGCCCGTGCAAAGCCGACAGGCTGACCGACAGACAGGCGCGCTCACGGCCGAAGCCAACACCAATACTTGGTGTGGTGCATCATAGTTTAGTTGTTCTTCTGACCTCTCCAATTCTCTTTATTATGTTAAAGAGAGTTATCCTCATTTAACAATTCGTGATATATTTCTTGACCCTTTAAATCCCACAATCACGATTTCAGGTATCTAATAACGGCTAACCCTGATTGTTTATTTCTCACTTATTGAAAATCAGTTTGAGAAAATAAGTACACCATTAGAGTGTGATTGGATATGAATTTGATTGGTTTTTTGATTGATTTGTTTTTTAACCTTAGTTCATTTTGAAAAAGATGGATTTGTTAGTTGTTAGTGGAAATTTAATTTTAAATTAAAATATTATTGAAAATAAAATAATTAAAGTTCATTGATATAAAAGTAGGAGAAAAATTATACGAAGTAATAATTAATTAAAATTATGTGAGCTGATGAATAGTGAATTAAAGTTGATGTGATGTGTAAGAATGATTGATTGATATTATTTAATTATATTGATAATAGTGAAAATAATGGAGTTGTTGAGTTAAGGTTGAGTTTATTTTTTATAACATGATATTGTAGCAATATTATGATGAGTGATCAATTATTTGAAAATGGTCTCTAACATAATTGTAATTCTCCAAGAAACCAGAACCCCAATTTTGTGTTGACTGTTAACGTTTCTCATTTGAGGAACAACCCTGTTTTCCGTCTCCAAGGCATTTTTTATGCAACTTGTTTAGTGATAAAATAATTAACTTAGTGAGATCATTGTTTGATGCCTAATAGTTAGTAAATCATATTTTTGTAAAAATATATCTATGCTTCCAAACTCAAATATCATAATTTAAGAAATAACATAAATAAATGTATGATATGGGATAACATAAATATAAATTTTTATTTAAATAAAAAGACATCACGGTCGACTCTCTTAATATTTTATAACATACTAAATTTTGTAACACACGTAGTAATGGATTTAATCTACGTGGGAGTTAGATATTATAATTAATTGCTGAACTCAAAATATCTTTTCTAACCAATCGTAATTGTGCCAGGATCGCACGCCTGAAATTTCATATTCCAAAGTCCACATGAATATCAACTATAGCAATACTATAATTTACAAATTCATGTGTTTGGCTCAACTTAATTAAAATAAAATACCCACCAGGATTCAATTTATCCAACATCCATCATATCAAATATAATAAGTAATATTTCTAAAGCTCAAATATTAATTATTCTATTTTCTACTATTTTTTTAGAGTAATATATATCTGACCTGGCCAATCAACTCCCACAGGGTGACGTTCCAAGAGGAGGCCGTAGTTATGACTTGAGGAAAACTAGTGGCTCCGGGAAAATTACCGCCGAACTTGACTCCGGGGCCCGTATTTGAAACTCCATGAAGGGCCTCTGACCACCACTCATAGCGCGTAATCCCCAATCTAGGCACAGGCGCCGCATTATTGACAAGTAATAGAATTTTTTCGGTCAAAGTCAGTCTCCAGATTAAATCCCTCACACGATAACCTAAACGGATGGAGGAATTGCAAAACGGGAAGGTTTTGGTCATGGGGTTGGCCGGGTCGCAGGCAAATTGCCGGGACTCGCAAGTGAATAATGATAGGTTGAGGACCGTAATGAAAATATGAAAAAATGTAATTTTGTATGCCATTGTAATCATAACACAAAATGGTGTGTAAATGGAATTTTGAATGTGTGTTACAGTGATTGTGTGGAAGAGTCAAGGACAAGGTGCTTTATATAGAGGTGTTTTGTTGATTGTAAGGGTTATAAACATGGGACGACTCGGTTAGGAGATTCAAAAATCTTTAAAACTAAACAAAAAATTGAAGATTATTAAAAAGAAAAATAAAAAATCACTAAATTAAAGTAGTAACAAAAATCTATAAAGCTCAATTTGGAGATCTTTATATTTGTTTTGTTCTGCACGGGGGCTATTAGTAAGGTTTGAATCGGACATATAGAGATTTTTTAATTATTAATTAGAATTTAAAAGTAAAATTTTATTAATTTTAGAAATGTTTATCAAAATTAATATCCTGTTATAAGAGAATATCAATATATATTTTTAAATTTCAACTTTTATTTTTTATTAATGATTTTGTTGACAAATTAGCATTAAAAAACTTTAGACACAAATCACATTTTTAGTTTAGAATATATCTGTGAAATTTAGTGGCCGTGAAAACTTAAACCCTAATAATATGTCTAATTTTTTATATCATTTTAATTATAAGATAGAATGCTGATTAAACAAAAAATATAGTAATAATAATAAAGGTAATATGTTATTATACAAATATATTCAAGTAATTTATGATTAAAATTGTCATAAAATAAAATGACAAGACACATTAATTAAAATTGTAGTTCGGTTTATAGTTTTAGTTCTTTGATTCGTATGGTATGAGAAAGTTATTTGGTTCAATCCTTGTTACGAATATTTATGAAACGTCTGAAAATTAATGCATATTTTATTTTTTTGGCTCAAGAAAAGGCTCAGTGTGGATTCATTTCAATTCATTTGTTATTTTTCTTCTTCTNATTATATTGAATGAGTGGAGAATGGGTCCCATATATGTAGTTAAATGAATGAGTAGGAATGTGAGTGTGTGTTTAAATGGAGAGAGATTTATTGGAAAGATGATGTGGAGATGATGTGGATGAGAGAGAGTGTTACTTTTTGATTGAATGAATGATTTGTGTGTTAAGGGATGTGGATGCCCTAAAACGGCCTACTAATATAAGTAATGCTCGTATTTTGTGCAACCATTGGGATACTAAAAATATTAATTTATTTTATCTGTGATGTGCTACATAATTTTTCAACTGAACATTATTATCATCATGATTGTCTTTATTAATTTTATGAGAAAGTTGTAAATTTAGTATTGATAGTGCTGCAAATTTAGTTTAAAAGTTAGAAAAAGTAATCCTTCACTTTTTTATATATTTTTTTATTTTTGGCTATTTTGGAAACACAACCATTAATATATTATTATATAATAAGATCAAGAATTTATCTAAAATAGTAAATAAAATTCTACCTAAACATATTAAAATTAATAAATTTGGAAATTTCTAAAATAATTTAAATTTTAAATAAAAATAAGTATAGATTTTATTTCCTTCTTCTAAGGGGTTAGTGAAAAATTAGTTAAAGTAATTATTTTTTTTATCTATCCGGATCTTTTGGGAAGATAGATTTTTTTTTTTCTTATTGTGAATAATGTTTAAATATTTATTCAATACTATTTTTATAAAAAAGCATTGTTTCATTTTTTCAGACTGTGTTTCAAATTTTAATATAATTAATTATAAGTTTTTAAATACATAACTTGTGAGTCTTTACTTTTATCATATTTCCTAAACTCTTTTTATAATTTTGTAATTTTTATATTATTTTACCATTTTTGTTTAATTTTTTTTTCCTTCTTTCCACTTTCAGCTTCTTAATATGTTGATGTGATTATATCCTATATTTGATATTAGTATTATTAGTATTATCCCTTTTCCTTTTTTTCGGGTACATATTAATAGTATTATCCTTTTGAATAGTACATATTTGATGTGATTATAATATTCTTGACAAAATATCTTAATTAGTGATTATATTACTATAAACTCTTACATAGTATGTATTATAAACTATTCAATAACGATAACATTATATACATTTTCATATTTTTAATATATAAGGGCACCCGCATTGCGGGCGTTCAATGCCCGTTGAAGTTAATTGAAATGCCAACTTGGCATATTTCTGCAATGTGGCAGTTCATTTAATTGTGGGCCACCCTGTATCCGTTCAATTCATTGAACGCCCATTTGCTCCATTTTTTTATTTTTTTTGTTTTCTTTTCTTTATTTTGTTTTAAATACTGCACCACATGCTATCTTTTTCTATTTTTTTTTTATTTTAAAATCTTCGTATTTTACAAAAAGCATGGCAGCATGCTTTATTCTTTTTGTATTTTAAAATAATTATTTATTTAGTCTTTAGTCTTTTTATTTTTATATTATATTTATTTTTTATCTATAAAATAATATTATACTATTTTTTGTAACTGTACTATTTTTTCTTGTGTAACCTTAATTTAAGTTATTTTGGTCGTGTAGTGTTTTTTTATTTTTATGCATTTAAAATTTATTGTTATAATTTAAAAATATTAAAATTTATTTTTATTGTGAATAAAATATAAAAAATTATATTGAATGAGTGGAGAATGGGTCCCATATATGTAGTTAAATGAATGAGTAGGAATGTGAGTGTGTGTTTAAATGGAGAGAGATTTATTGGAAAGATGATGTGGAGATGATGTGGATGAGAGAGAGTGTTACTTTTTGATTGAATGAATGATTTGTGTGTTAAGGGATGTGGATGCCCTAAAACGGCCTACTAATATAAGTAATGCTCGTATTTTGTGCAACCATTGGGATACTAAAAATATTAATTTATTTTATCTGTGATGTGCTACATAATTTTTCAACTGAACATTATTATCATCATGATTGTCTTTATTAATTTTATGAGAAAGTTGTAAATTTAGTATTGATAGTGCTGCAAATTTAGTTTAAAAGTTAGAAAAAGTAATCCTTCACTTTTTTATATATTTTTTTATTTTTGGCTATTTTGGAAACACAACCATTAATATATTATTATATAATAAGATCAAGAATTTATCTAAAATAGTAAATAAAATTCTACCTAAACATATTAAAATTAATAAATTTGGAAATTTCTAAAATAATTTAAATTTTAAATAAAAATAAGTATAGATTTTATTTCCTTCTTCTAAGGGGTTAGTGAAAAATTAGTTAAAGTAATTATTTTTTTTATCTATCCGGATCTTTTGGGAAGATAGATTTTTTTTTTTCTTATTGTGAATAATGTTTAAATATTTATTCAATACTATTTTTATAAAAAAGCATTGTTTCATTTTTTCAGACTGTGTTTCAAATTTTAATATAATTAATTATAAGTTTTTAAATACATAACTTGTGAGTCTTTACTTTTATCATATTTCCTAAACTCTTTTTATAATTTTGTAATTTTTATATTATTTTACCATTTTTGTTTAATTTTTTTTTCCTTCTTTCCACTTTCAGCTTCTTAATATGTTGATGTGATTATATCCTATATTTGATATTAGTATTATTAGTATTATCCCTTTTCCTTTTTTTCGGGTACATATTAATAGTATTATCCTTTTGAATAGTACATATTTGATGTGATTATAATATTCTTGACAAAATATCTTAATTAGTGATTATATTACTATAAACTCTTACATAGTATGTATTATAAACTATTCAATAACGATAACATTATATACATTTTCATATTTTTAATATATAAGGGCACCCGCATTGCGGGCGTTCAATGCCCGTTGAAGTTAATTGAAATGCCAACTTGGCATATTTCTGCAATGTGGCAGTTCATTTAATTGTGGGCCACCCTGTATCCGTTCAATTCATTGAACGCCCATTTGCTCCATTTTTTTATTTTTTTTGTTTTCTTTTCTTTATTTTGTTTTAAATACTGCACCACATGCTATCTTTTTCTATTTTTTTATTTTATTTTAAAATCTTCTTTTTAAAATCTTCGTATTTTACAAAAAGCATGGCAGCATGCTTTATTCTTTTTGTATTTTAAAATAATTATTTATTTAGTCTTTAGTCTTTTTATTTTTATATTATATTTATTTTTTATCTATAAAATAATATTATACTATTTTTTGTAACTGTACTATTTTTTCTTGTGTAACCTTAATTTAAGTTATTTTGGTCGTGTAGTGTTTTTTTATTTTTATGCATTTAAAATTTATTGTTATAATTTAAAAATATTAAAATTTATTTTTATTGTGAATAAAATATAAAAAATTATATTGAATGAGTGGAGAATGGGTCCCATATATGTAGTTAAATGAATGAGTAGGAATGTGAGTGTGTGTTTAAATGGAGAGAGATTTATTGGAAAGATGATGTGGAGATGATGTGGATGAGAGAGAGTGTTACTTTTTGATTGAATGAATGATTTGTGTGTTAAGGGATGTGGATGCCCTAAAACGGCCTACTAATATAAGTAATGCTCGTATTTTGTGCAACCATTGGGATACTAAAAATATTAATTTATTTTATCTGTGATGTGCTACATAATTTTTCAACTGAACATTATTATCATCATGATTGTCTTTATTAATTTTATGAGAAAGTTGTAAATTTAGTATTGATAGTGCTGCAAATTTAGTTTAAAAGTTAGAAAAAGTAATCCTTCACTTTTTTATATATTTTTTTATTTTTGGCTATTTTGGAAACACAACCATTAATATATTATTATATAATAAGATCAAGAATTTATCTAAAATAGTAAATAAAATTCTACCTAAACATATTAAAATTAATAAATTTGGAAATTTCTAAAATAATTTAAATTTTAAATAAAAATAAGTATAGATTTTATTTCCTTCTTCTAAGGGGTTAGTGAAAAATTAGTTAAAGTAATTATTTTTTTTATCTATCCGGATCTTTTGGGAAGATAGATTTTTTTTTTTCTTATTGTGAATAATGTTTAAATATTTATTCAATACTATTTTTATAAAAAAGCATTGTTTCATTTTTTCAGACTGTGTTTCAAATTTTAATATAATTAATTATAAGTTTTTAAATACATAACTTGTGAGTCTTTACTTTTATCATATTTCCTAAACTCTTTTTATAATTTTGTAATTTTTATATTATTTTACCATTTTTGTTTAATTTTTTTTTCCTTCTTTCCACTTTCAGCTTCTTAATATGTTGATGTGATTATATCCTATATTTGATATTAGTATTATTAGTATTATCCCTTTTCCTTTTTTTCGGGTACATATTAATAGTATTATCCTTTTGAATAGTACATATTTGATGTGATTATAATATTCTTGACAAAATATCTTAATTAGTGATTGTATTACTATAAATCTTACATAGTATGTAGGGATTTTCTATCGTCAGATTCGCTTCGTACCAGTCTCGTACCTACCTAACATCAGGTTCTCCATTAAAATAATGCCACGTGTCATTTCGAATTTTCATTTAAAAAAATAATTAAATAAAAGTTTGTGTAAGTACTAAACTATCCTTACTTAAAAGAAATTATAAAATATGGTGTTTAACTTTTCTCATATTATTGTTCTACCCTAATCACATTTACATATTACAATTAAGACACAAATTATAAATAAATTGCATTCTTTTCATCTACTCGATCTATTATCTTCATCGCTGTGAAAATCATCCTTTGAATGCTTCTATAGTCGATCAATCAACCAGTGCATATTCGGATTACACGGGTGCTTGCTATTTTGTTTGCTTAATCTTCATATATTCACCAGGTTATTGTTATTTCGTTTACTTATTCTTCGTAGTCGGATTGTGATTTTGAATGTCCGCCTGTTATTTTGTAAAATTTTGTCAATCACTTGTGAAATCATATTCGATCGATGTCTGATTTTTATTTTAGGGTGATCAAAACCGAAAAATCGAGGTAAATATTTTGAACTGCAATCGCATTCTCTATTGTACGTATTTACCCGATATGTTCATTATTTATATTCTTATACGAAATTTGATCTGCTGCGATTCCTTCCTGGTTCTGAAAAATATTTTGGAAATATGTGATGTGAGGGTGTGGATTATTTAAGAGACTCCATTGTTGTATTTGTACTATTATTTGTAAGGCACTTTACATGGTCGTCGAAATGTATGAATGAGGACGACAAATGTGTTTTTATATCTTGTGTTGGTGTTCTTGTTATTGAGAACATACTTGAAGTCATGATAAAGCGAGGATTTATATCTTGTGTTGTTGTTGTTGTGCAATGATTTGAGAACATAGTTGAAGTAATGATGAAGCCAGGATTTGTATTACATTTAGCAACAAGGAAGCACGCACCCATACATATAATACAAATGCCCATTTGAAACAATGATACCTAAACAGAGTTGAATTACTGCTTAAGTGTGGTTTAATATTTTTGATAAAATGATTGGTGTTTGTATTGCTGAGCATTTGTATAGTTCAATTGCTCTGAGTCTTGTGGTACTATTTACAAGGAGTACTGAATGTACATTTCATCAATTTTGAAAGTGTTTTGACAGTGGTTTATTACTGTTTGTGGCCATTTAGTTTCTCTTGATCAGATCGCTGTGGAATGTATGGCTAAAAGAGAGGTGGTATTTCATCAACACTTTAAAGTGATTCTGCTGTTTTCAGGAATTCTTGAAGCACTGTGGCTAGAAGCTGTGAGATGGTATCTTTTCAAAGGAGCGCAATTCTGGCTGGAAAATGTATTTTGGTTCAGATTGAAGAATAACAATCTGGTGGCCAAATTGAATAAGAAGCAGGGGAGTTGGACATTGAAGCAATGTTCTTGTTAGATTTGGAATGGCCTGTCGTAAGGGATGCTTGTAAAGCATTCCAGTAAACAGTTAGCAAGCAGTTGATTGCTCGATGTGTAATATGCTTGAGTTTCAAACTTTGAATATAGTTTTGTTAATCTAAAAAAAAAAAAAATGTTTTGATGTATTGTAGACATTGATATACAATAGAAACACACACAATTGAAGTTGAACTAATGTTTTGATGTATTCCCTCTGAGGTGTTGTTTAATATAACATAATAATGAAGTGAGAGATAACTTCATTATTGGCAGGGGGGTTTTGATGCCGGCAACCTGTGATTGAAGTCTGGTTTAATATAACATAATAATGAAGTGCATGAAGATATATGTTAAAGTATGATGTTTCATTATGAGAATGCAACTTAAAAAATGGGCGTTGGTTTGGCTCGTTTATAAGGTAGAAGGGTACCTGGGGGCAATACTTATGTTTTTGAACCCATTAAAAACCAATACATCAAACATCAACATCAAAACACAAGTTATATAGTAAGGAATTGTAAACACCATTGTTCAAATTTCACAAGAAAATCATGATTGTTCGAATATAAAGCTAAACAATAGATGAAATGAAAACAACCAGCATAGTCTACTAATTGTTCACAAAATAATAGCTTATGCAATCATCCTTAGATTGCACTGACCATTGGTATTTTTGAACAAGAACAAATACAAAATGATGCACACAATTACAAGCATCAAACACATTGACTTCTTTCTATTTGTCTCTACTGCAGTTTGCAACTTCTTGGACTCTATTTCAAACAATCTTCTTTCGTCCGTCAGTTTATCCTTCTCATCTTTCAATTGTTGACCGATGTTACCAAACTCGTGTTGAAGATTGTTGTAATCAATTTCCAACATTCGTTTATCCTCCTTCAGTTTGTCGCTTTCACGTTGTAGATGGTAAATTCGAGCTTGAAAGTCATTAGATTTTTGCAGCAGCGAGGAAATTAATTGCTTTGAACGCCTGCACATAGGACCATCAACCCACGAAAAGAAGTCGCAACCCCCATCCTGCAAAAAAAAAAAAAAAAAAAAAAAAAAAAAAAAAAAAAAAAAAAAAAAAAAAAAAAAAAAAAAAAAAAAAAAAAAAAAAAAAAAAAAAAAAAAAAAAAAAAAAAAAAAAAAAAAAAAAAAAAAAAAAAAAAAAAAAAAAAAAAAAAAAAAAAAAAAAAAAAAAAAAAAAAAAAAAAAAAAAAAAAAAAAAAAAAAAAAAAAAAAAAAAAAAAAAAAAAAAAAAAAAAAAAAAAAAAAAAAAAAAAAAAAAAAAAAAAAAAAAAAAAAAAAAAAAAAAAAAAAAAAAAAAAAAAAAAAAAAAAAAAAAAAAAAAAAAAAAAAAAAAAAAAAAAAAAAAAAAAAAAAAAAAAAAAAAAAAAAAAAAAATTGTGAAAGTCATCTAAAATTAGGGTTCTTCAACAACGATTTATGTGAATCTTACCTTGTAATAATTACATGATTGGAATCGCCTTCCAGGGTTATCCGATGTCCAGGACGTGCGAATGACAGAATCATGTCCACATTTACATACCCTCAACACGGCGTGACGCGAGATGCCGGCCATTTTTTTTGCAGGTTGGGGAAAAAAACCAGTGTTTTTGAAGTCCGTAAACTACTTAGGGTTTTTTGTGAAAAATTTTAGTCAGAAAATGAAGATACTATATAGATTCACCAAAATTTGGAAAGGGCCCCAATTTTTGTTAAGATTTCCCCCCATTTACGTAAAATTTAAATTTAAATTTGAACAAAAAATACAGAATCAACAAGTGATGAAAGGTCATAATAACACCCAATAATTATCATTTGCATTAAACATTAGATATTAGTACATTAGGGACGTTACAATTAATAAAGTTTAACTAATTACCAAACATCCCAAAACAAGCCGTAATAACCAAGTACCAAACATCCCAAAACAATTATCACTTGAACTAACATGATCTTACCGTCTGCCAAAACATCACAGCACATTAACAACAAAAAAATTTACATACGACATAATCAGAAGAACCCCACAACAAGATCTCCACAAAAGTGACATACATCTGATACACCATAGAACAAAAGTCATTTCATACAGCAGATGAAGATTCAGAATCGCTGGGGACATCAAAAGTCGACTGAAGAGCATCGTTGAAACAAAATTTTAGCGGCTTCCCTCATTTCAAATACCAGCATGCATTCGCTGTGCCACTTGAAGCAGTTGTTCGGAGAAATCGTTCAATAGTGTTTTCCTTTATTGTTTTTTCAGGAAAAAATACATAAGCGATTAATATATAATGTAATTGATTGTATTGACTGTACATAGCTAGTTAATGTAAATATATAAATAATTCACCTCGGGCCACGCGTAGAACCGATAGAAGTTGTTCACCCTAACCTCGCCAGTTTTCGAATCGACTTTTGAGCGTGTTCTCTGGAGAAACTTCGTGAAAAGGTTGTAGTGGTTCCTTAGCCTCTGAACTTGTTCTCTAACAGCCCGGTTATCTACAGACCTGCCCAATACTTCCGACAGATCTTGCGCCAGTGGAGACCATATTGAGTTGAACACCTTAAAATTGTGAATGTCGGGCAATGCGAGAGCCTTTTCAAAGAAGAGTTTGTAACACTCCAAGACGTCCTGCTCGCTCCATCCTGGGTTGCGAAAGATTGCCGCCATTTTTAGTACATCATCGTCGTTGTTCGTCATGGCCGTAGTAAAGGTACGAAATAATGAAATTGGCCGAAAAAAGAAAAACCAAGAAAGGATTGTAGGATAAATCTATGTGCAGTGTTGTTTGTAGTGCCAATCCATATTTTGTAAACCGAACACGCAACCACCATCCCCACCTCCTCAATAAATGATACTCATCATTTCAATTGTGGGTAGGTTTTATGATACTCATCATTACAATTGTGGGTAGGTTTTAGACTTTTAGTGCTTAATGACAAAACGAAGTGAGAAGCAAAAATATTTTGTTAAAGACGTTCCTCAGAATATCATCATGACTTTCAAAGTCATGTGCGGGACATACGTGTGGAACTAAATAATCTACAACAACATTTTGTTATCAATATTTGATTTATTGGTCATCGGTTTTATAATGTTTGATATTTAAATACAAATATATCCCCATATATAACTAATTCATTTATTCTGCAATAGCAATCATTACTCAAAAAACCAAATAGTAGAAAATAGTGTTTGGTACATTTAAATACCAAAAAATACGATGATTGGTGCCGAATAAACTAAACAATATCGGTCCAAAAAATACGAACAACTAATTTTCCCAGTCAATCTCAATATCAACTGCAGACTGACCACTGTCCATATAACTCGTTACATATTTCCGTAATTCATCAGTCGTTCTTATTGGAATGTCATAACGCGAGTTCTGTCCGAGCTGACAACTTGCGTAAATAGGCACTGAATCTTTGACTGATGGGCGGATACTGGCATACTTCACTAGGCTGGATAGTGTATCAAAAGTTATGTGTCTCGAGTCAAAGCAGGCACCACTGTAGACTTTATTACATGAATTCCTACCCTTAACGCAGAAACCAATCATAACCCTACAAACATAGAATAATACATTATTAAAGAACATTTAAATGTGAATGTTAAACGAATTTAAAATATGATTTTAAACTACTCATGAAAGCTAATACAGTGTAGATTATGTACAAACATATACGGAAATGTCTTACTTCTCGTTGTATTGTGCTGTGTACATCGTGACAATCAACCTTTCCCTTGCTTCCTTAGACTCATCCTGTTTGCAAAAATTATTAACTTATAAATAATTGTGATTGTACTATGCACATCAATTATACCTGCAAACTTGTAATTACCTCCGTAAGTACACGCCAATTAATTTCTGTTATCGAATTGGAACGACATAACATCTGAAGGCAAACATACAGACCGCAATCGTATCTGCCGAATAATTAATTATAAGTTAGATAAAATCAACACGTAAGTAAGGATTATAATTCAATGTCCGTATATAGTTATACAATGATGATGTCCGTACCCATTGAGTTGTTGTGGAACACTTAGGTCGAACACACACTTGAACGTCGTTGCAATATTTTTAGCGAGAAACCCATCATCATCCCATAAAGAGACAATCCGCTCCAGTCGGCTTATCTGATGAGGAATAATAAAATATTAACAATTACATCCAATCACGGTAAAAAAAATTAAAAATAAACCATAAGGCCGTTTGAAATTCATAAATATCAAAACAAGGAGGTTACCACTTTTTTTGCTTTTTCCAACCTCCCCGCATTTGTTGGTCCCGAAAGCAAGGTATCGCAGATTCGTATAACCGATGTTCGAATATCAACAACGCATATGAACCAGTGCATATTCGAATCCGATATAGGCAAAGTTATACTTAAGCATTCGTCCGCACGATCAGTAAATAGTCCATGTTGGAAGAACATACATTGAATCGATTTGTCACTGTGCGATGACATAGCCATTCCCTGCATTTCACATATAGGGTCATTGAATATATGGTATGATACTTAAAACGTTATTAGGATGTTAATATTTTTAAGTTTCTCACGGTGAATGTTGCCGGTAAAACCCAATGGCGTATTATGCGTCCTGTCGGGGGCCGTTTCATCACTGCTTCATAATTAGGATTCAATGATGCATGTACAGCGACAAAATCAATGACCTACAAAAATAAGGATTGAGACAACAACCAAGAAAGTCAAAATTAAAAGTAAAAAACGATGATTATATTATCTCACAGGACTTGAAAACCAGTGCGGGTATTTAGCACTTAGCAACTCAGCCCTTGACACATTCCATCCGTGATACTTGAGCAATATCTTCCTGGGAAAAATAGTTGTTCGACAATTTTGCTATTAATATACAATTGGCCACCAAAAAGTAAGGATTAAAATGTTTAAACAACACATTAATTTTAATTTTGCCATAGTGTCGTTATCTTACGTAAGATCCAAGGCAGCGTTGAAAATGTAATTGGACACTTCTTCGTCACGAAATGTAATATCTCGAAAATATTCGAACACGTCTATTCCCGTGTTGGTGGTTGCTTCTGGAGAGCCTGATCCTTCTGACAATGCATGAAAATCCAACTTGTTGGGTTTGACTGTACGCTGAAACGTTTCTGCGGCAATATTCCGTTTAAGCGGTGACTCTCTTGCAGGCATATACTCTGCCTTTTCTTTGTTATCATTTTGTCCTTTAAGCAGTGACTCAAAGGCAGGCGTATGCTCTGCCTTTTCTTTCTTATCAATGTGTGACTCTCTTGCAGGCGTATGCGGTGACTCTCTTGCAGGCGTATGCTCTGCCTTTTCTTTTTTATCATTTTTCCCTTTAAGTAGTGAGTCTTTTGCAGCCGTATGTATTGCCTGCTCCTTTTCATCATTGTGTCCTTTGACTGATTCGGACAAGTTTTCATCTTCTGGAGTTGCAACTACTCTGGGCTTATTGTCTCTCAGCAAAGTGATTATAGCGGACACCCCATGACTAACTAAGGTTAGTTGGTCAATGAGCTTGTCTGTGAAATCAGCTTTCATATTTGATTCAATCGGCACATTATCCTTCGACACAGCCTCATCCATCGTCATTTCATCCAACTGATGACGAATTTTCCAGTCCTGCATAAAAACGTATGTACTTATTCAAATGGTCTAAGTTTATTAAATTTAACTGTATATGATTTATAACAATGTATATTTCATTAAGCCAATAAGAAAAACAAATCATTGACGTCCAAAAATCATACTTACAAATTTTTCTTCATAGCCGCCCATTTGTTTAAACACCGTAATGGTTCTACTCATGTCTTGTTGGGTCCACTGCTCTAAATATGGGGATCCAGAATGCAATTGCTTGCAAGGGTAAATTGTCGTCACATAACTGATGAAAACCACCTGTAGTTGTTTAAAATTAAATTTCACATAGATCTGTAAATAATTTCAAAATATATCAGCCATGTTAAAAAAATTATTACCTGCAACAATAAAATGCAACCCGTGACATAAGAGTATTTGCGTGATTGCACGGCCTTTGCGCCTAAATCAAGCCTACGCAGAATTATTTCACACCAATTGTAGTCTTGTACTGCATTCAAATCATCCAAGTAGTCTAGATACTCATAATCTATAGACAACTTATCCTTAGTTCGTGGAAACAACACTGTCGCAAACAGTAGCATCAAATAGGGTACGACGAATTCAGGTCCGGTTGTCTCGCACTTTGAAACAAGTTTATGCAGCTCAGAATACACCATCATTTTCCCATTTTTATCGGCAAATAAACTTTTATACTTCTTTTTACCCTCATCAATATTCTTCGGAAGTATCATACCGTCCCTCGACAAACCAAAATGTGACTCAACAACTTGTAGTGATAGAGGTATTGAAACACCACCGACGTTTATACTCCGGGATTTATTGTCATAATTTTTTATAATCATACTCACTAATTTAGAATCAATCTGGGACACAGTAAGACGAGGAAACGTCCCAAATCCTATCTTTTCAAGTTCACGGCGCTGACTTGATTTCATGTTGTTATTGATTTCCACTATTGTCTTGAGTTTGGTCCGATGCAGCAGGTTTGCGTCATCCATAGAAAATCTTGGTGAATGAGTTGATTCTCTCCTACTTCTTTTTGTATTCGCCGGAGAATTCTACGAGATGTATGAAAGTATAACATTCAAGATTTAAAACATATACGAGAAACAATATTCATAACGAAAGCAATAACTATGGATGGAATATTCAAGATTTAGGCTTTTTTACCTCAGCAATACCAGACATATTGTGGCAAATAATGCGCCGATCACTTTGATAATGTTGATGCCGGTTATACAACGAACGTGGAGGTAATATAATGTGTTGTGATGTTAGTAGATGGGAGGTTCACACAAGATAACTACGACATGGAATAGTCAGTTGAGATTTTTAGGTGATACGTTATTGACTAAATATCTGCAATATCGCACTTGCCATAAATATTTTATACTTATTTTATTATAGGACTACTGTATTATAGACAAAAAATATTGTTCAAATCTGCAATATCGCACTTACCATAAATTTTTTATACTTAAATATTAAAGGACTACTGTATTATGGACAAAAAATATTTGTTTAACAATAAATTAAAATATTGGTTTAACAATAAATTTGGGACCGATAATTAATGAAATCATAATTTAGGAAATTTGAATTTAATGTTATACATGGTCAAGATTCATGTGTGATAGTATTACATGATTAGATATTTCGACATTATCATCTGTATACCTTGTATATTGCAACAAATAATGTGGTATATATATATATATATATATATATATATATATATATATATATATATATAAATATTCCTAACTTGTAATATTTATTGTTTTAATTAATAAAGTAATATAATAATGATGTTATTAAAAAATAGTTATATAATAATGTAATATATGTATAAATATATATACCTACCCACGTGATTTTAGTTTTAATAAATATATATTTGTCATATTATTTGATTGAAATTAATTTAAAAAATTTGAGAAAAATATATTTGGCTTTATGTCGTTAATGAATGTTTCGAGTAATCGAAATGCATTAGTACAACTGCAACACCCGTGTACTACACGGGTAGTGAATTAAGAAATATTACATCAACATATTTAAATATAAATCGAACCGAATTGACTATTGTTTGGTAAAATTAGTTGATAAGCTAGCTGATAGCTGATAAGCTAGCTTATAGCGTATTTAAATAATGTAATATTTGAAAACTGATATTTTTTGGGATTAGTGTCATAA
Organism: Striga asiatica; assembly: GCA_008636005.1. Classification (NCBI taxonomy): domain Eukaryota; kingdom Viridiplantae; phylum Streptophyta; class Magnoliopsida; order Lamiales; family Orobanchaceae; genus Striga; species Striga asiatica. The sequence goes on from BKCP01010181.1 coordinate 101,173, forward strand.
TATCAAATGTCAACTAAAACCTTAACTGTTGATCATAAATTTTACATAAAAAGCTTGAAAATGTAAAATCTTAAGTTGAATAGTGCAATATGTATCGGTTAATTTTATATTATATCATTTGAAATTTCGATATCTATCATTTAAGTAAAGAATAAGAAATTCATATATAGTTGTTTTAATTAAGATGTATTTAATTAAAAATAATAATTAAAATTAAACTATGACTGACTACATTATTTCGTTGTCTGTTTCTACTTTTTAGTAGGTTCGTTTTGTTATTTAAATATTTATAATTAAAATACATATACTTCGCTGTGAGTATAATTAAAATACATAATGTTGATATCAGGATTAAATACATTGTGACAAAGGATAGATTGAAGATTTCATAAAGGCCAAACGGCGAACCGGATCTTTGGCAATAAATTTTGAAATGATAGGCACCTCGGAAATATCACCTTGGTTCGCAAACTACGTCCAAAGACAAACAGTAGATTCCAACCACATCGGTTATAGAGCACCTTATCGGAAGTCACGGAAGACTAAAATTCTATCGAAAAGTCGACGTCGCGAATCACACCGACTTCAACCCGTAGAGGAGCGCCCATGCTCATCATTACCTAAAAAGCTTGCCTACGTCATTGCCGCCCCTAAGCCGTCAAATCCTTGTTAAATAAAGGCAATTTATCTTGAGGTGTGCCAATCATAACTATAAAAAGCCGTATTAAAGACGATACGAGGATTCTGCAAAAAAGATATATAAACGCATATATTTATCTCGGTTTTCTCTGTTACCGACTTGATATACACGAAAAAAACGACTTCCCAATTCTGTAACCGACTTCAATATTTTCAATAAAAATCATATTTTCTGCAATCTTCACTGTATTTTTACCTTAATTATGTTGGTTAAATCCGTTTATCGACACATAAATTTCCAAAATATCCAGTCCAAATCATCGATATATAAATTGTTTTCTTAGTATATATGATTCAATATCGTCTATATATAAATCGTGTATATATAATTATGCAGAAACATGTGATTTTAATAAATCTATACATGCCTAATTAATTGCTTGTATTTAAGACTAGTGTATATTCCATCCGTAATAATAGGAAAGAAGTGAACTGTCTTGAACTTGTCAACTACTCCACTCAACGTAAAAGACCTTTCAATATCAAAGATCACATAATTGCCTAACAGATACCTTGTCAAACACTACAACCTATTCTCATCATCCGAACCGTCAACTCAACCGTCTTTACATTACCCCAACATTCACTTTTCACGCCTCTTCACATCTTAATTCTGCCATTATAAATATGTCCAAATAACATACAGAATAATTATTAGAAAAAAAATCTCTCACTAAGTTACAAAATAATGGCTTTTTTAACGCCAAATACCCGAGTCGAACACTTCGAATTCGTGAGAAACGAAATGAAAGAATATCGCAGTGATGATTGGGTAGAGGATGCCTTTTGCCGCATCCTCAAACGATTTGTGATTTTCGAGCAAATAAGGGATGAGAATGACATAAGGTATTTTTTTTCATCAGATCCACAAGTCTTTTGTTGACAAGACAAGAGCCTGGTTTACGGTGAAGGATAGTTATCGAATGTACTATGTCCTGAAGGAGAGGTACCGGACCTTCAAGTGGCTTTTGGAGCAACCGGGTGTATTTCACGACCCTTTCAACAGTACCGTTGATGTACCAGAACTTGTGAAGAATGTAGCATTAAAGGTAAATGATTCAAGAAAGCTGTGTATAATTAGTCTAGTCTGTGTAGAAGTGGTGTGTATTTTTTATGAGCGCTTAATTTCTTTATATTTTTTTTTTTTTTGATGTGAAGCATTGGGCACTTGCTGAGTACGTGGTTGATAAACCGGAACCAAAGTGGGCCGTGCTGAAGGCAATTTTTGAACAGATGGAGCATTTGGAGGATTACCCTGGCGAACAGAATCCGAAGACGATCAAGGAATTCCCAGAACTTGTGCGACTGTATGAGATATACTTGGCAGAGCTTAAGAAGCCGATGACGCCGTGGGATTTCGCAGACGAAGATTGATGCCGTTGAATTAAGTTGTTTTGTTTTCTGTTTTTAAGGTTTTACCTGATTTGGACCGGGAACTTTTCATATGCTGGTGTGTTTTTATGATTTATTCAGTAGATGTCTGTATGGTTAAAAAATATTATTAATGATAAGGATCTTTTGTTTGCCTATCCTTATGATATCAATACATGGTGTTCTGTATTCCTAGGTTGTAGCAAATAAATTCGTACTAAGGTGTTGGATTCCATTACGGTATAAAAGGCCAAAAAAATATTAACAAAAGGGGTAAAGATTATTTAAATAAAATTTATAAAGTAAAAATTAAATGCAATCATTTTTATCAAATTGTTTATAAAGTATAAAAATTAAATGCAATTAATTTGGTACAAATAATGTTTTTAAAAATTTGAGTTTTATTTCAATACCAATTCATTTTAAAATTAATTGCTATCATCATTCATTAATTTGGGAAAAAAAAACTTGCAAGTTCATAACCCCTAATAATTGTGTGCACTTCATCAAAATCAATGATATCACATAATTAATTGTCAGATTTGTATGTTTTCAGCCGAGTTGAGTTTTAAAAGAAAAATATCATTTGAATGTCAAAAAATTTTGTGTAACAAAATAATTTTGCCGATAAAAAAATAACAAATCTACCGAACATACTCAAAAGTGGCGGAGTTTTGTTTTTACTAATTGTAAACACCCAAAAAAATCCGAACATAAAAGTACACAAATTGAACATAAAAACCTTAAAACTGAAAATTTCACATTTTTTTTCTAACCCAGAACAACTAAAATTAACAAAATCTACCGGCGCACACTCAAATTTGAAGGATTCTTTTGATTAATTGTAAAAACCAAAAAATTCGAACATAAAACTATAAAAATCGAAAATAAAAACCCTAAAATTACAATCCATATTTTGTTTCGTGCAAAACACCTAAAATTAATTTAATGTATCGATTAAATGAAAACTAAAAGAGAATATGTATTTATAAGGCCTCCAGTGTTAGAACGGAAAATAATACATCCGGAAAATAATAAAGCCCCGTGCATCGCACGGGTACTGTACTAGTAGTTGGAAAATATAGCACGGATACACGGTTAACATCGGAATTTGAACATTACGAATCACGTTTGAATAGTGGTTTTAGTACATTAGGGACGTTCGTACTTCTTGGCTCCTACAGTCGTACACGGCTACTGTCAGATTATATCAAGTTCGTGACAAATTTATAATCGTGATTTAAGTTAAAAATATATTTATTAACCAATTTTGAAATACTGATTTATTTTAAAATTCAATTATTAAAGTTTTTCATTTTTTTATTTTGTAAATTTACAAATTACATTTTCAGTTTAAATTACTATTTAATTACATGGAACCAAAAAATAAACTACATGTAATTAATTATTCAACATTTTTGCAGATTTATGTAAAAATAATTAGAATCCATTTCAAATTGGACTTGTATTTTACAAATAAAAATAGGCGCAAACGATAAAGTCATTATTATAATTAATGACCTAATAAATAAAAATTGCAATTAATTGTAAACACTACATTAAATTATATTATGTGCTATAATTATGGAGGAATATCAATTTTTGGCATGATGATTAACATACCTTTTTTTTTTTTGTTAAAACAACCCACTAAATCAACACCGATATTTGGGGGATAGACAATATGTTTTAATTAATTAAGAGACTAGAAAGGGAAAAACAAATATCTATAACAAATAACTGATCCACTAAATCACGTCCTAAATTCGTGAACAACCATTTTCACATTGTGTAAACACAACCAGAGAGTGATAAAGTTTATTGCGACTCTGCTCATCGGAGACCGTTCATCTGAATACGCCAAGTTCATCTGGTAATAATTTATACTTGGTGTGTTTAGATATGTGTAATATTTCGATCTGCATATTTTATGCTAACTTTTGTTTAATTAATCCACATGATATAGTTCAATGGACAATGACGAAGAAACAGGTGTGAACCCAACAAAACTGACCGATGAAAAGGCTAGGAATCATGATCACAAATCTGTCGATGATCCAATGCGCAATGAAATGGGTTCTAATCACGACACTGAAACTTTCGATGATCCAATCACCAACATCAGTTTTACATCGGATGATGATGCTGAAAAATGGTACATCAATTACGCTAAGAATACAGGCTTCGATGTACGAAGATGTAGCCGCAAGACTACAAAGACGGGCTTCGTAAAGAATAGGCAATGGAAGTGTTCACGGGCAGGAATTAGACGTCAAGATTCAGAGGGAAAACAACTAATTAGAAAGGAGAAACCAAACATGAGATGTGGTTGCAAAGCTGGGTTCCGTGTTGCACATGATATCAGTGGCGGAGTGTACCGGATAACACATTTTCAAACGTCACACAATCATCCTCTTGCGACTTTGGAAACAGCACATCTTCTTAAGTGTAATAGGTAACAAAATTATTATGCACCAAACATAAAATTTTTTATATTTTTAATTGTTATGCATATAATCGATCTAAGTATATCTTGCAGACAAATGACGGAATCTGAAAAAACGCTGTTGACGACTATGAATGATGCCGGCATTCGGACTTATCAGACGTTGAATTACATTGGAACTATGTCTGGTGATCCTACAAGCATACATTACAAAAAAAAAAAATGCTTACAACTACCTAAACAAGCAGAGGAATGATACAATGCGCAACGGTGATTTCAATACTGCTGTTGCTATGCTTGAAGGAGTGAGGACGAGCGATCCTGAGTTTGTTGTTGAAACCACTTGTGACGAAGAAGGGAGATTAACCAAGATTTTTTGGTGCGACGGATTTTCCCAGGCATCATATGAGCGATTTGGCGATCTTCTCATTTTCGACAGCACGTACAAAACAAACACGTACAAATTCCCACTGGTTATATTTTCGGGGATAGATAACCACCTAAATACCACGATATTTGGTGGGGCATTACTGCATAATGAGACATCCGAATCATAGGTCTGGTTGTTAACGACGTTTGTTGCGGCAATGAAAGGGAAGAGTCCTAAAACAGTGGTGACTGATCAAGATGAGGCAATGCGACATGCGATAAAAAAGGTCTTACCTGATACTACTAAACACAGACTATGTGCATGGCATCTCGAGAGAAATTGTGTCCAACGAGTGAAGGTCCATGACTTTTGCAAAGTCTTTGGGAATTTCGTAAAGAAAACGTGTACAACTGCGGAATTTGAAACGGAATGGGAAATGGAAACGGTGAAACATGGTGTGGCGGATAATCCGTGGGTGAAAGAAACTTTCAAAAGAAGACATCAATGGTGCGATGCCTATCTTCGAGGGAACTTCATGGGGATGACACGGACAACACAACGAGCAGAATCATTGAATGCGCTATTCAAAAATGGAGGCACATCGGGAAGGACGATTACAGAGCTCCTAAAAAGTTTCATTCGTATCGTGTCATCCTTGCGTGAGACTTTTTTTCAGAAACAGGAAGATTCGGAGATTAACCCACTGGACATTCCCTTTGCAGCACCACTAAACAATATTCAGGTACAACTATCCCGAATCTATACACGCTCAGTCTTTGAAAAAGTTCGTAAGGAGATAGAAAACGACCAGACTAATCTTGTACTTGCGAATGAGATGGAAGGAGACTCACATGTCTTTATGGTGGAAAAATATGGTTCAACAGACCGAAGAAAGTTGGC